>JAODUK010021585.1:4919-25379 GCA_027564635.1 Typhlichthys eigenmanni
ATTTTTTTTCCCCTGCCCCCCCCCCCCCCCCCCCCCGCAATTTTCTGCCAACTTCTTTCTGTTTGCTTTACTTTTTGAGTTTGATCAGAACTGTTTACAACAACACATTGCAGCCTCATTTTGTGTGGACTTTTAGGAATTGTGTGTGTGACCTTTCGTTAGTAAGCTTCCTATTGCTGAGACCAGTGGTAATTATGATGCAGTTCCACATACCGTGTACTGTATATGTGCAGTTCCTCTTGCACATCCACTTAGTCGATACCTTATTCTGTTGGACAGCGCGTGAACATGTGGTGACGGCAGTCATCTTTGTTATTGAGAGAGCACTGCTATATAATCTATAATTGGAAATACAAATTCATAAAGCACCTCAGTAAAGTCTCCCACACACGTTATTTATTGAAGCTTGTGCGGTAATTCCTCTTATCTCAAGCAGGCAGAACATAGAAAGGATCCACAGTTAACGACTCTGGCATTAATCTACTGTCATATATCACTGATTTTGTTGGCTGTCCTCGGTCAGACAGCACTTCTATAAGCTTAATATGAATTTAAGCTGAAATGAGTGTTGTCTTCTGTGCTGTGGCCTCGTGAACCACCTGTTGCAGGAGAGAGAGAAGGGTGTCAGGCAGTTCTCTGCTCCTCCAGTTCATCGTAGGCTCACACGGTTCTCTACTCCTCCCCCTACAACGATACCACTTACTGTATGTGGAAAGATGTTTTTCAACTTTTCTCTGTCAAAACTTTAGGGTGGCGCTCTGTGTGTTTGTGTGTGTGTGTTTGAGGGGGGTGGGTGCTGCTATAACTCCTCTATAAGGTCGAGCAAAGGAAAACGAGGACTGGACAAAGAGGTGAGCAGTAGACAGGCGACCAGAGAGGGAGCAAGAGCTTGAGGAAGGGTTGGATTTAGTGGTGGCGCACGCAGGTGCGATCAGCGCAGGGCATCGGTGGGCAGAGGGGCCACATCGTCCAGCTGGCTCCACCGGGGTGTAGTGAAGGGTGGTATTGCTTCAGCCGTGTCTAGAGGGTCCTCGAGCCGGCGTGGAAGGAGAAATGCCTCCGTTCACAGTCACCGCACACTCCGACGGGGTGTCACTGGGCGGGACAACTGATGGATGGCTCCAGCTTGCTTTGTGGATCTGGTGATACGGCTGGCTGGTGATAGCAGAGGAGGTCACGGTTAGATTATGGCTGTCTGGTGCCACGAGAATGGTAATGGTCAGCGCTTCGTCTCGCTGATGGGCACGCCAAGAAGGATTCTGCCAGCTTGTTAGGATGTGTTCACATGGGCCCGCATTGCAAGAACCTCATATTGTGCATTTTCAAGATACATTTAAAGCCCTAGGTATACAAACAACTGTGTGAGTGCTCCGGCTCTTAAAAGTAGACGTAATTGGTCCTCAGCGCCTTGTGGGTATGTTGGATATTTCAGCATGCAAAACACTATGCCTAGCGCTTTGGAATTAGCTATCTTTATATGTCTTTTGTGCACAAATTGTTTTCCCATGGACAGTATTGGTGTAATTAAAAGCTTCCCTGGAAATGGTTTAGAACCCTCATTTGTGATCTTAGCAGGACACCCAATGCCCAAAAAAATAGAGGCCTTCCGCCTTTCGCACATGCAAACCAATATAGTTCTATGCAGGGCTTAATTTGTGCCGGAGCACACTTCCCCACCTTTCAGACTGGGGCCGGCACCTATTTGATTGGATCCAGCACCTCGTTTGTTACTGTGAAAAGCTAATAAATATGTCGTTATTTTATCAATTGGACTTTTTTTTGGCCATTGTTTTATTTCCATAGGTTATACGTTAGGCTACTTTTAAATCACTTGTTGATGCACTTTAAATCTGTCAATCATGTGCAGTGACAGTATAGACCAGAGGTCTTCAATGTTATTCGCGTCAATGTAGAATCACGATACAACAAACCTATAATAACACTCAACCATCTATCTGTCATGCAAACCATTTCATTGTCCTGGTTCTTATACTGCACAGCATATTTTTCAGACTGTGAAACCCGGATTAGTTCACACAGCACGATGTGGAAGACCTTGTCATCCAACAACACATATTTAATGTCTGCATTTTACTCATTGAAATACATTGATGAAGTACATTTGTGGATCTTTTTTTGCTTGCCTGTCCATGTAAAAAGGGCTTTATACAGTAGCTGGGTTCGGTTTAAAGAAGTTAGTACCCAAGAAGACCTACAATATCTATATATAAATACATATATATATATAGCAGCATTTGAAATCCAAAAGGCTTTTTGACACAAAATACACTCAGATATCAGTATTGTTCTACAATACATGAACAGGTGGCATCAGCAGGAACATGTACTGTAGCCTCCAACATCTGACTGATATTTTATAATGACTAGCAGGGATAATGTGAGATGAGTTCTTCCCCCCGTTGCCAAGTACTACCATGCCTCTGGTCAGCACTGTGACAGCCCTACGTAATTATAACGGGGATAAAGTAAAATGGGAAGGGCAGAACGAGGAATGGGCACGGCGTTAAATTCACACGCTTATTGTGTACGTCTTGACAAACCACTGGCCGGTCTGGCTTTTTTAAAAGCTGTAGTTAGTACTGGAGCCTGCGTGTGTTGACTGTGTTTCCATTTAGCTTGACGGCCTTATTATATCTTCATGTTGTAGGTGTCGAGATAGTTACCCAGTGATTTACATTGCCAGTGGGGAGAGGACGAGGGGTTGCATGTAGTCCAGTGCCAAATCCACCCAGTCAACCTTTGCTGTACATCATGGTTCAATTTATCGACGCCAACAATCAAAACAGTTTGGACAGAATGTTGTTGTTGTAACTTCCTCCTGTTGAAGCCGAGAGACACACATCTTGCGGACACTTCCAGAGAGACGACAATAAGGCGGATGCTTTTTAACGTACGACACATCACCACATGCCTCTGTGTACTTCATGCAAGTGAAAGGACATTGGCATCCAGCTCTATGACATTCCACGCTGGGGTGAACAGAAGGTTTAGGATGGCGACTAGTCTCAGCCTCTTCCGTTCATTAGCACTACGTCACATAGGCAACTATGTGCGGATCGTCTGATACATATACACCTGTAGGCTTGACGCGGGACTCTCTGATTTTCGGGAAGTAATACTGTCGATAGCCTTTGGCTGTTAGCATTGTCACTCACAAGTGGGTCTCCGTAATTGCCGGCGCAACGATAGCACAGTGCTTGTTCAGTTTTCCTCATTGCTTTTCTTTTTGTTTAACGTCCGACATGGTCATTGAATTACTTAGTTGGTCGTCCTGCATGTCAATCAAAACACCTCGCTTGTCAAGTAGGCGGGTGCTGACGCAGTTAGCCAGCGCTGTGGGAAAGGCTGGCTCTGTGAGACTAGATGGCGACTAACTCGGTACATTTCCTCACTTAGTGTGATTTAAGCCGGCACTGAGCTGTGACCAGACCTGCCGTCCGTGACAGCAGGGGCGGAGAGCTTCTGCGAGTGAGCAAGAGGCTGAGAATAACCAGCCGTTTGTGTGTGAGCGACAGGTCCTTATCAGTGCTCCCGCTAGCCGATCAAAGTTGAAAGAGGGTCAGGCAGGATTAAAAGCTTGCTAATTAAAATGTCCAGGGAACATGCCAGCGCACATTACATTTATCTCTGCATGCAGGGCTGGGGAGAGGAAAGGGTAGTTGAATGATATATGGTGGAAGAGAGGGCTAGAATAATGGCAAGGTCTTGGAATGAGTCTCACCCCCCCCACCCACACACACACACACAACCGTTTTGAACAATTATGGATTATTTTGTCTTTTGTGGGACTGTATTAGATTGTGTACAGTATGTGAAAGGGGTCCTGTCTTGTTCTAAAGCTTATTCTGAGCTTTGTACTACCCACCCAGTGACATGAAATGCTACCTTATCAGTCAGCCCCCTCGATAGCCCCCTCCCCCCATCGAATCCACATCCCTAAACTGAATGCACACAATTGAAATGTAGTTTCACAAAATAAACCCTCCCTTTTGTAATCCCACACGACTACATAGCTAAAAGGATCCGACATGTTGCGCGCCACGGTAGCATGGGACCAGAAAATGACACTTGGCCGAGAACGGCGATGTCGATGTCAGCGCCGGAGACATCAGGATGTCTAATGGTGTGTGTGAGTGTGTGTGTGTGTGTGTCCGCGCACGTGTGCACGTGCCCGCTCCTCTGGCGTCTTAGCTTGACTGACATGGAGAAGGAATCAGCCTAATGAGATGCCACGTCGCTCAATCCCACGCCGCAGCAGAAACGATTACCTCAGGAGAGGTGCGAGATTGATGAGGGCAATCTCATCAGCCCCCCCCCCCCCACCCTACTGTACAATGCCGTGTTCAGACAGAGACCACTCCCCCCCCGAGCCCAGACACGACACTGTGAAGCAACAACCATATTTATTTTAGAAGCCCTCGTCATTCAAGACATTGTGCTTCTTTGAAGTTTAATTGCTATATGTGGTTGGCCGGGGTTTGCCTCTGCCC
Source organism: Typhlichthys eigenmanni (assembly GCA_027564635.1). Lineage (NCBI taxonomy): Eukaryota > Metazoa > Chordata > Actinopteri > Percopsiformes > Amblyopsidae > Typhlichthys > Typhlichthys eigenmanni. The sequence continues at coordinate 9,431 of JAODUK010021585.1, forward strand.
AGGTTGATTGCCATGGTAACCCGTTGGGTACTACTATCCCAGTGGTCTGTGAACCAAATGCCTTAACACTTAAAATATATGTGAGGTGCCCCGTTGCTTGGGAATGGAAGGGCACACCAACAATTATGTCCCTTATCTCTCGTCGGCTACCTCAATAACAAGAGGGTTTTTTGAGGGGCGCAAACTAAAGGCGGATTGTTGAACGGCCTGTTTGTGACTGCAGAGTCGCACTTCAGTAGATGTGATTACCCAGCGGGACACTCTCAGAGATCCATTTATCAGGCTTTCAGAGGAGTGCCAGTCTGCTTCCTGCAGGCAAGGTCAGCAGCAGGTGTAATGCCTTACAATGGACGGCATGCCAAGCCTTCAAATTAAGCTCGTTATAATAGCAGGTGTGGTTAGAGGATTAGTATACCGGCGCTCTGTAGATCCGGATCTCCAGAGGCGTGCATTGATTCTTGACTGCTTTCTGCTACGTCTGGGCTTTAGATCCATGTATGGTAATGCCAAGAATAGACTGGACTGAGAGGTTTAGGTGGTTGAATTGAGCAGGCCGTAGGTGTGAATGTATGGAGAAGAAGGATGGATAAACAGGAGGCTGGTGACAAAGAACATTCTCACAAAGTTCTCCCCTAATTGCTAAAGGTGGAGCCGCCTGCCATTTCTAACACATTGTTTAATTTCTGATTTGCTTGACTAATGAAATATTTGACATATTAGTTTAGAAATAGGTCAGGCCCTATTGTTGGCGATTAAAATATTCATAAGAGTTCATGCTAATGTGTCTTGCATTCTCTTGCTTCCCATACTGACCGCCTGTGAATCTAACTTAACATGCGGCTCCAGGACTAAAATGTCTCCCCGGGGAGACAGCAGGAACAATGCTCTGAAGCCAGGGCTCAGCTCTGGGATTTGATGTATAACCTTCCTTCAAGTGCTCTCTACCCTAGTAATGCTGATTACACTGAAAACATTCTACTTGGGATGGGGTGCAAATCCCGATATATTCCATAGTTCTATCAACTTGTTTATATTATCATTAATGATAAACTGTAGATTCAACAGCTGACATAATTCTCTCTTCCTCTCAGAGCAAGTACACACTGTTTGCGCATGGAAAGTGATAGCGTCCACGCACATACATGTAATCGGACACACACACACACACACACACACACACGCACACACACACACACACACACACACACCTTAAAGACAGTCAGTACAATAAACCGAGCATCGATATTACCAGTTAGTAGCAATTCCATTCGCAGTAAAGCTTTGCTTACTGAAGGAGTTTGCAATAAAAATAAATAGCAGTCTTCTGCATAGTACTAAATACTATAGAGTTCATACTGCCACCTACTGTATCTCCACAGACCCTCCATTGAACTATTGTCGCCTTTGCGTCTAAACCTCAAAGGCATATAATGCGTACAGTGCTTACACATTGTGCTGCCCTCAGCTCCTGTGGCAGACTGCCATCTCCCGTGGTTCTTTGTCCTCACCCGGGGGGAACAGCTCTAGTGCCGGAGGACCTTAGTGACCTAGAGGGAGCATATACCATGTTAAAAGCATGTCTGGCAAGTATATAAAATGTGGATGTGTGCCCTGCATTTGGTCTCAGTCAGTAAATGTGCTGAATTATCTTCAGCTGCAGTAATATGCAGTTTTCTTAAGATAGACCAGAATGGAGATGAAACATACTAGGGCTGTTGTAATAAGATATTAGCGTCCGTTTAGGCCTAATTGTGTCTCAACACGCACCTAAGACCACGACATATGTATGAACAGACAGCACATGGCTAAAACCACATTCTGCCTGCCACTTGGAGCACAGAATGGCAGGTTGTGCTTAATTCTACTCCTTCATGTATGCATTCATGGGAGGGTTGAGGGGAAAGTGTTAGTTTCATGTAAGGAGAGACTGATTACCTATTGCTTATGTATGAAAGCTGCAGGGGGAAGGGCAAGTATGTTTTGCGGTGACATTTCTCCACCTCTTAATTAAAAGCAGGTCTATTCCAGAAAGCATGTTTGCTTGCATATGGGAAACACTGGCAGCAGTCATCTAAGCAAGACAAAGATACAGGCCAAGGATATCAGCTGAGAAGATTTGCATGCTTGTGCCCGGTTTGTCTTTGTTGGAAGGTGAATTTCTTGTTCTTCTTCTACTTTCCCACGAGTCGATTCGGCATGATTAATATAATTTGTTTAAGTGGGGTTAGAATTACTGTACGACCCTGTTGTATCTCTAGATTCGATGACACCTCATAGACAAGTAATCTGTATGGATACATTTTTTTTTCTTTCTTTCTTTTTTTTTAAATTGCCGCCGGAAATTACAGTTAGAGGGCATTGAGGTGGTGGCGCTCCTTAATTCAATTCAGACACGTTTTTTACTGTAGGCCAGGCTGTACTGTGTCCAGAGGAACAGCCATGGTGCATATGAAGGAAACCTGCATATAAACATATGAGGGAGTGTTTAGACTCTTATCTTGTTGGACCAGCACAGAGCATGCACATTAGTATCTTCTGTGCCTACCGCACATCCGCTAGTCCATGATCGTGCCATTGTGGCATACAGAACAACAACCCTTTATGTGCTCTAGGTGACTTCTACAGCCCTTCTTGTAGGAGAAATCTAGCGCGCGGACATTACTTTTTATAATAAAAAATAAGTAAAAGAAGCACGTTCAAGAAATGTGCATAATTAAAAAACGAATTATTTTTCTGAATACGCTTTTTTAGCAAAGCAGCATTTGCTGTAGTGCCAGTGGGGGAGCAAGCAGGTAACTAAGATGGTAAATAAGTAACTCTTATTTACCAGCTTATAATTGACACTACAGCATCAATATTATGTCCATATCTGCATGTTTAAAAACTATAAAACCACTTATTGTCAGATATAAAGTTTTCACACAATGGTGCTGATAAAAGAAAGGCATGTTTGCATTCACACAATGATTGAAAAAATACAAGTTAATTGAATATATAATTTTTTTTTTGATTTGCTGGCACTTTGGATTGCCATGACAATGATTGAAGCTCTGAAGCATGTTGGTCATCCGGGTCGGGAGAAGAGTGAAAACATATTCCATTGACAAAAGCCTTTGCTCTTCTAATAAATTATAAATTGAATAACTATGTTAACCTCTGTAGGACCCGCCATTGTCGTTTTCAAGCTGTTTTTTCAAGTCATCTTCGTTACAAATAAACACCTACACTGAAACACAACAATTTCCTATTTCAAAGCTCTCCAGACGGATTCTCGCAGCAAAGTCAAACTGAAGCTCGGGAGATCAGGTCTCGCAAGGCTAATTCTTGCTGTAGCTAGCTACTGTAACAGTCAATGAGATCCACTAACTGAATAAGTCAAGTCCCATGCCATGTGTAACACTTCTGGTTCACAGGTTCGTCCAATCACATGCAAAGTATTTTTTTTAAAGCGCCTGCCCTCTTGAATCTGTTTCAATGGACCAGGATCTGGATCTGTGTCTGTTTGACACAGATCCAGATGGATGTGTCTAACAGACACAGATATCTGGTCTTGTCACGTTAGGGTTAGTACTCGGAATGTCTTGAAAATATCTTTTCATTCACTTAAATTGCATTTGCTACCAAACACCACAGACAAGATGCCATTGAGCTGCACAATTTCCATGATGATCAAAGGGAAATGGAGCTCTGATTCATTCAGAAGACAGCTTGTCTCACTGTTTATCCCTCAAAGACACATACATACTCAAGGTATCTTTTTCAAATTTAGTAACAATTTTACTAAACTAAAGAGCACTGTGTATTTTTATTTTATATGTTAGGCCGATGACACCAGGCCATTTTCACTGTGCATTGGCATAAACCTATTAAACTATTTCACGTCAGTGTTTAACATGCTGTGTCTTGGCTATTGGTTTACTATTTGACATTAACTACTGTAACAGGTAATCCATTTATGCTGAGTCAATTATGGATAGAATGATGTTGGATGTGGACACTTTATAAAGCGTATTTAGCTTAAATGGAACATAAATTAACCATAATGAACCCTGTCCCCATTCCCATTTTAATTCCTTAATTAACTTAATTATATTAATAATTAACTTAATTCCACTAGAATCAGAGTGCTGTAATTTTTAAGCAAAGCATAAAATCAGATTTTCTCACTCAAAGGTACATCATTTATCTATGGGTAATACTGATGTATTGATTCAGCATGTTTAATCTCACTCCAATTTAAAAATCAACCGTCCTTTTCTTTCCACTACCTGTAAATCTTGAGTCATTCATCCGTCACTGCCAGTTGGTCTATGCTCCGTGTCTGTCTAGGCCTGCCAGTGACCTTCAGACAGTAATAAAGACGGTCGTCTGGCCATTAGCCAGCGTAAGATGTAGCCTGGAGGATGTGAGGCCACAGCGAGATGATAGAGACGGCAGAGAGGAGAAGCTCTCTCTTCCGTCCTCCGTCAGAGCGTATTCTCACCCTTGCTGAGCAATGGAGTCTGCGCCGACGTGAACAAACTGGCGTCTCTTTGTCACTTTGTCTCTCCATGTGTAATTGCACCCCTGGATGCTGTTCACAGTCCTGCTTCACGCCAGCTCCACGGCTCTCAGCCATGGGGTCATTTTATAAATGTATTTTTAGGGTTCACTCCTGCTTCACCAATCTGCCAGTTTTCACCCACAGCAGGTTGTCTACTTAGACACCCCACAAGTGTGCAGGAAGACACACACACACACACAAGCACACACACGCACACACACACGCACACATATACATTTTCATCTTGAAAAACAGTGGTGCCAACGGTTCTTTGATGTGGCTAGCAGCATCATCACAGAGATATTAAGAGAGATGAGGGGCTTTTAGGTTTCAAACGGGGAAGCATGAAGTAGAGGCTAACCTAGTAATTGGCCTGCCCATACCCAGGCACTAGGGATGGGTCTATAGATGACAAAATGGAGGGTGTGTTAGAGCAGGTAGAGTTTGGAGGTTTATGGTTATGTTGGGTTGACACTTCAGTACATCGTTTTAGCAGTTTAGCCATGACAGGCCCATAATGGGGGAACTATGTGCCAATTGCTGCACGGATGTATTCATGCAAACATAACAGGATGATTATAATACGAATATAACCCCTCGTGACCCCACGGTGTGTCCTGACCTGACTTTGAAAACCACTACTGTAGGCGACAGCTGGATGGCTCTCTGATGGTCAAAGTCTAACATACACCAAGTTGACAGCTTGTTGTGTTTTGGCCTTAAGGCAGTAGTAGACGGCAGTGCGGGGACAGGGTTGAGCTCCTTTCACCTCATGGACATGCAGGGTGTGATGTCATATGGATGTAGTGAGGGAGACGTATTAGACCCTGCAGTGCCACTCATCATTCTGATGTTCTGTTGAGTAGTGTATGGAAATGGAGAAGAGCTGATGTTTGACAGAGCCCTATCATGCCTCAGTTAGCACTTTACAAATTGGCATTCTCTGCACTGCAGTGTAGACACAGTGCTGTAGACAGGCAATGCAAGCGAGTCCTTTTTATATGCACAGCTGTAATGGGCGTATGGAGCTGAAATCATCCTGAACATGTTAATCGAGCGCAATTAACTAAATGATGTATACATACAGTGTGGGTTTATACTCTACATTATCTTCAAATTATTCTCAAGAGGAAAATGGTTCTGCATCAACAAAGAAAAGCAACGTCATAGAGGAATTATACTTAAATATTTACATTACGGTTTGTTGCAAACAAACTCAAAACATCTGATGCTATATATATTTTTTTTTAAATAAGGTTACAGGGACAGTGCACATTTATAGACTGTAAATGTGCCTGTTTAGCCATCTTGTCTAATTGTCAACAACAGTCCCTGGGCAGGTGTAATGAAAAGACATTAACTGCATTAAAACAAGAACAGCACTACATGCTGTATTAGCAGAGCACATTTCTTAAGAACACACATACTTAGATACATAAAATAAAGCACACTTGATCACACATTAGTTTCCCTTTTAACTGTGATTTTAAATAATTTTTTAATGAATGTCATAGTGTTCATGTGTGTGCTGCGCTCACTAATAACGCTTGAGCTGTGTTATTTGGTGTAATCTTTTGAAATAAATATTACTACTTATTAGAGATGTTCCTAATGACACATTTGCACAAAGGGAAATACCTGTCAAAAGGGAAAACATTCACAGAAGGACATAGAACAGTGTCCATATTTGAGTTCTGTGCACCTCCATGCCATAGACACAGACATCGGACTATTGATTGGACGTCCCACATGCCATGGAACCATGGATGGTCATTAACAGCAAAGGGAATGGCCCATGTGCTGTGAAGACCATATTAGGGTGGATTGTGAACCTTTGAGAAGGTGTGGCAGCGCCGCTTCAGATCAGCCACAAGCATTGGTGAATAGGATCTCAGTAGGCAGATTGGAGGAGGATTACAAACCCAAACACTAGGGTCGTAACGGTTCTGAAATCGAGACCGAAACATCCACGGTTTTAATCTTGATATATCTAGAAATTCATAGTGCATACATCCATCCGATATAACACATCCATAAACATTGTAGTTAAGCATTGTGCCATAAGTGACCCTACAGCTCATCTATCGCAAGCTGAAGCTATCAGTTCAGTGCCACATTGCTTTCTTTACCTGTTATGTAATTGATGAGTACCTGGGAAGCAATGGCTACCTTATTGTCTGACAGAACTATTTTACAGCTCCGGTGCACATAATTTATGTGGTCAGTCGCATGGCACTTACATTTTCCCTCCGAGACAATTTCTACCAATATCCAAGATGTACCGCATGCCTGAGAGAGAGAGTGCGGCTATACAGTGAGCTATATTAAGCATGTTAGAGGAAATAAATGTGCCGTTATTTATTCTCTGTGCTCTCACTTTATGATGCCGTTATGTGGTCTTTCTGTTGTCCTCTGTCTCCCTATATTAGATATAGTGCACCACTGCATTTTAATGGAAATGTCAAAGTAAAATCTTTGTTTCCTTTTGCAAACAGCCCCAGAGAAACAAAGAATTGAACAGCACACACCATTTGATCAAGTTCCTTATTTATAGTCCATCCAATGTGAATTGTCTATTTGAAATGTCAGGCTACAGTATTCTGCTGCAATTGCATTTGGAGTTTTATTAACTTTGTCAATGGAGATTTACCAAAGATACTGGAATAATAACAATATAGGGCACTGTAATGCATTCCATGAAGCAAAAATTTAACCATTCTGGTCTCTTAAGTGGGCATGTCATCAGTGGCATTTTGCTGTGGAGGCCAATTGACGCATCACACAGACAGCTGAATCTACCATGCATGGCCTGAAACAAAGTCCATATACATAGCTGCAGAAATATGGTTGTGGCTTCAGATTGGTTGTACATACTTGGGACTTAATGTTATATACTCAAATTACTCATTAACACTCCCAAAAAGAAATAATTGGCAATATATGGTGAAATCTGTGGACCTCCCCATTGACTTGCATGGAACGGTGGGTTGTTCAAAAGACCCTTCCCTCCTCCTTTCAAAAATGGAACACTGAAGTGGCGTTGGAGCCTCTCTGTTATTCCAGGCTCTTTGGGTTTACTGTAATAATTCTTACATGTTTTTATTTAAATGTATTTTGGCTGTTGTTTGTCTTACGGTGGCCTGTGTACTCCAGGAAAAATGCTGTTTTGACCAAAAATCTATTCTGCATTGATGGCCGATGGGAAAAGACACATTTCTAAAATGAATATGGTGCTTCATTGACTCCTGCTAGTTCATAAACAACACATCTTTTTTATACAATACAATTATGTTGTTTAGTATTATTTAAATATCACCTAACACGTTTATTTATTTGACATGTTGTTGCACTAATGCATGCTCTGGGCTGGTTTCTGGCATATTTACACTGAGCGTATACTGAAATCAATAGCTGGCTTGGTTGGCATGGCATGGTTTATCCAGTTCTTATAATGAAGGGGTGTGTAGCCTACGGCACACTTTTATGTAAATATTATTTAAATTTGCCACAAGTGGGCTAATAAAGTGAGCAATTGACAAGCCAGAGGTCTACATCGAAAATGGTGTTGCATTACAAGCCATTTATGCCAGTACACGCTAGCTCTCTCTATCTCTAACTCTAGCTCTCTATCTCCCACTCTAGCTCTCTGTCTCTCACTCTAGCTCTCTGTTTCTCACTCTAGCTCTGTATCTCTCACTCTAGCTCTCTGTCTCTCATTCTAGCTCTGTCTCTCACTCTAGCCCTCTGTTTCTCACTCTAGCTCTCTATCTCTCACTCTAGCTCTCTGTTTCTCACTCTAGCTCTCTATTTATCACTCTAGCTCTCTATCTCTCACTCTAGCTCTCTATCTCTCACTCTAGCTCTCTGTTTCTCACTCTAGCTCTCTATCTCTCACTCTAGCTCTCTATTTCTCACTATAGCTCTCTATCTCTCACTCTAGCTCTCTATTTCTCACTCTTTCTCTTTATTTATCTCTACTTCTCCTCATTCATCACACTGGTGAATCTTTATCAAACTTTGCTTCAAAACAAATGGGCTGTCCTCTGGTTGCTTTGCATATTGAAGACTTGAGGCACAACATCTTACAATATACTGTAGTTTGGTGTGGGCATTAGACACGTATAAGTGGTTATGGGTTTAAAAATAGACAGTTTAAACTAGCGATGTTTGATTTTGATGATTTCGTATAAAGTAACCATGACATTAACCAGTTGACGTAATTGGTCACAGCTTGGTGTGGTGCACTTATCATCGTCTTCGCACCGGTTTTATGTTTGCTTATTAGCCAGTGTGCTTATATTTGTAATTTCCTTTCCCCCTTGTGGGTTATTGTTTGGTATGTTTGTGCATTTATTATTAAACATCTGTTGTGTGTTGCCAGGGTGTAAATGTTAGTGTTGATGTTGGTATATAGTATAATGTAATTGTACAGTAGTGGTGTGTTGGAAGAATGTGATTATAGCAACAGCCCAACCTTTCCGTAAGCATCCTTGACCAAGTTTTCTCATCTCTGTCTAACCTCTAAATGAATAACACTTACAGTAATGCGTTAAGTCGCTTTGGAAGCGTCTGCTAATTTTAGTCTCTCGTGAGGCTTTGGAATAGCCATTTGCAGTATGCTTGGCTCGTATGTTGTGCATTTAGCTACACACTAAGGCATCATGTCAGAGCATCTCATTACTTCTGATTTGAATTGAATTGCAAGCATACAGCACAAGCAGATCTTTGGCAGTGATGCTCTAACAGCTGAATGTAAATGAAGATGACACTTATCGGTTGCCACGAGAGATGACACACAGCGTCATCTCTCGTGGCAACCGATAAGTGCTTAATACTTACCATATTCCATAATGCACTGTAATGGAAAATCTGTATTTTAACTGAATGTGTTTACTTAAGTTGACTGGTTTTGTATGACCTACAGTATTGTGCTAATCACAAAGGGTTATTGGTGGTAAAGGCTAAATGTGAAGTAAGACTAACACAACTCGGTACATCTACTATATTGGGTCAGTGTGTTCTTCATGTTTAAGCGAGATTATACAAATATCATGCAATAAAGCTTTCACTAATATTGCTAATATGGCTAAACAGACATGTGAAAGTGCAATGACCTTTGCTAAAGTACCAAATGCTTGACAAACATCAATATTGAATCCAAAACTGAGCCAGCATCCCCAGGGGTAAATCTAATATTAATGCTGCGGGGTCTGACAAGGTTGTAAAAGGTCTTCAGCATTAGCCATTAAAAAGAAATAAGTAAGACGTGTAATAGATCTAGTGTGCCTGTTGTAGACAGTTTAACCCAGCACTGGCGGTAATAGTGCTGATGATTGGAAGGCCAAAATGGCCAAGAATGCTCTCCGGACATCTAAATGCCTTGGCCGGCCAGTGTGGCCTGGGCCAAAATGCCACGGTGCTGTGTTATTGACACAACAAAAGGAGGGAGTCTTGCTCCTCCTTCTAATGTTCCAATACCACAGAGGCTAACGGTAGAAGAACAGGAAGATTAAGTGGAAACGAGAGACTTGGAAAGGCCTCATTATTTACAATTTGTCGCTAATCACTACTGAAGGATCTCCAGGTGGTTGCTAAAAATGTGTTAACGTCTAATTTGAGGAAATGCTGTAATGCTGCACCCAGTTTTAGTTTCACCATTCCTAATTATTTTATTTTAAATAGAGAACAGCAGCATTAATTATAGATTTTGAGCTGTATCCCATAGAATACCATGCAGTTCTATTTGTACCACTTCAACTTTTCAGATTGTGGTACTTATATCCGGTGCAAAGCTAGTTGGAGGATTTCTTTTCATGTCAGGTCACATATTTTTATTGCGTTCTTTGAGCTAGGCCTATCTATCTGTGGTTACCTTAGTCATATACCAGCTCAAAGAAAAATCTATATTCTCTCTTTCATTTCCTTCAGTATCCTTTGCAAAAATATGACAAAAATGAAAACTCCACATGCAGAGGAGCACAAACACTCCCACATAATGTGGCCGCTTAATGTTTGAAGTAGGACTTCAATTGGACACCCCTGAACAATGTGCAACTTGCTATCCCACACAATGCATCAGTGTTCCCTCAGATCAGCGTTCAGTCGTTCTCCCATGTGACTAAAGCTAGAAGAGAATGCAAATACATTGATGTGTGCATGCAGAACGGGTAAAGCTAACTGTTCTACTGTTAGTCCTCGGAGAACTGAGAAGTGTTTACAGACCACAACACACATCATGGTCGCTCCGTATTATTTGAGATATTTTTAGGTCCGCTGACAAAAAAATTGCAGGTAGGGGGATGAGACACCGTGCTCAAGGATAGTTGCAGGTAGTTTGGACACGTTGGGGATTGAACCCACAACTTTCAGCTAGGAGTCGACAACCCTGAACACTATCCCATATGCCGATAGAGGTGGTAAATGCCATTCTCTGCTGTTTGACACACAATGCACACAGTGCCTGTGTGTTGCTGCACATATCACCCAACACCACATTATGAAAACAGCCAGAAATGCACATGGAAAGGCTTTAGACATAGTATACAGTAGCGGATGAATCTTCATTGCCTTACGCCAATAATGAAATGATGCAAAACATTCACCGTTTGCATCAAACACACTGAACATTAGACAATTACATCTGCTGCCACCTTGGCATTTACAACCACACGTGTTTAGTTTCCATGGCATTAGCATGGTAACTGAGATTATGTACACTATAAATATATAAGGAATCTGTGAAAAAACAAGAGAACTCTATACAACTCTCCTTTTGCAATTTGCTCCAATTAGTTGAGCTTCTGTAGGAACAGAACCCCTGGTTCATTGTCTATTTCTTCTTTTACACATATGTATGAGATGCCTGCTAACAATAGCATAGCTAGCTATTTGTTTGGCATTAATTCAGAGGATTCATATGAAGATGCTGCCTTGGTCAAGGACAGCGTGTCGATGGCGGTGTTCCCTGAGCTGGGAAGAGAACTGTGTGCAGAGCCAGTGGATGTTTGTTGGTCGTCTCCTGCTCGGTGGGGCAGTGTCGTCAAGAGGAGATGCTGACATGGTCCTGGACAAATTGTGGATGGCGGTGGCTACCGCTGCCGGAGCCATGTCTCCAATACAGACAAGTGCTATGGTTGTTGAGCGGTCCTGGTTGTGACTAGTGCTAGGACACTTCCTCGGACATGGGGCTCCTGTGGCGTCTGTTAATGCTACAATTGACAGACAACTCTTAATTAATTAACTAACTTACAAAACACTTAAAATGTTTAATGTGTTAGTTCTTAAGTACGGGACAGTCTGCAAGTATTATTGCTAAACCTTGTTTGCCCTATCATCACCTATTGCATCTTAACTGTCCTGGAGGGGTGGATTTCTCCCTCTGTGGTCCCTTCCCAAGGTTTCTTCCCTTTTTTTTCCCATGGGGTTTTTAATGCAGGGTTTTTCTTTGCCAGGGTGGAGGAGCAGGTTAAGGGGGTGTTTTTTGTTTCCATGTGAAATATAGGCTGTAAAGCCCTTTGAGACTGCAATGTGATTAAGGGATATATAAATATACTTGACTACAGTAGGGAAGTTAACTCATCATAATACACACCAACCTATGGGATGTGTTATTTTCTTCTTATAAATATAAATTACCATATAAATAAAGAAAAAATATATAAATATAATATATAATAAATATAATATATATATAAAATATAATAAATATAATAATATGTATATGTGTATATGTATATTATGTTTGTACAAACAGAATGGGCAGTTGTATAGCAGCTGTAGGCCCATCACCGAACTCCACTAAGAAAAGAACAAGACATACAGTACGTAACTTACAGTATATGTGATGACTGATATGACAGGATGTTCACACACGTCCTATGTTCTTATCATAGTTGATATGTTAATGTTTTTCCAGCAGCACATTCAAATACAATACAGCTGAAGTGGGATGTCCTTTGAGTGTAGAGTCCTGGTTTGAAAAGACCATCAGATGTATTCAGAAATGCCAGAGCTGCATACTTTTGTGGGTTTTTCCAGTAAAGGAAATATTCAGAGGGTAGACTTTTCCCTTACAGCACCCCAGAGATTCTCATATTGACTCAATCTGTAATAGGGTTTGTAATTGTAACTGTAACATTGTTTTTTAGTTTCACCCCTTTCTGCATCTGTAGCCTTGCATCTTAATATTGCTGCTTTTAAACAGATCTTAAACTGTTTCAAATGTGTTTTATATCGTTTTTGGTTATTTAGGTAATTACATTTTCGTTCCCTCATGTTCCAACATGATTTAAATGACAATAAACTGAACTTGAACTAATGCACACACAGTTTCATACATGTTAACATGTAATCTCAGACATATGATATTCCCATACTGTACGTGAAAAGATACTGTATGCCCTTACATCACTTCTGCTCATGCAACATGTGTGTACTGTGTACACACACGCACACTAGGGGTGCAAAATATATCGACTCACTATCATAATCACAATATCACGTTGCGCAATATAATTTCGAAAATGTTGCAGGAAGTGCAATATTCAGTTTATTTTGTGGAGAGATGCGTCCTTTGGCTTAGTTGTGTTTGATTTAGGCAGAACAGTAAGATGTGTGGCTGAGGAAGCTAATGACATAATAGAGATCGAAGAGGAAACATTAGTGGCCAAAAGGAATGCCTCCTCGGTACCTTTGAATTACTGTTGTACGAGTCCAATATGACAATGAAAATGTGTTGTTTTGATATGTTATGAATCTGTTCTGATGCATTTTCCCATAACCTGTGTTTTGACTTATGTTTAAAAATATCTAAATTATTATCGATGTTGCAATTTTTTATCACATTTTATCAATAACGTCATCCCTAACGCACGCACACACTCTCTCTCTTGCACATTTCTTTGAGCTGAGCAGCAGTTTGTTGACTGCTATGCTGGGATCTCATTACTCGTGCCTTGGCTCTCTGTCCGTCTTCTGGCAGTACACACATTTATTTTAGTCAAAATATCTTCCAAGTATAATGCACAATGACACAAGTCAACCATGATCTTGCTATGAATAATCTGCCTGCTCAAGACACTGAACTGGACTTGAAACGCCACAGGTTAATAATGCTAATGGCAGTACATCACCCAGGCAACGTCCTGAAGATAAGCTGTCCTGTGATCTCTCTCTCTCTCTTGCTTTCTCTCTTTATCTCTTTTTCTGTCTCTCTTGCACTCTTACTCTCTCTCTATGAGATATGAGATCCCCAGGCTACCGAACCCCCCCTTCCCACTGCGACTACACGTCGATATCCTGCCCATGAATATCACAAACAGGATTGGTAACAAAGAACAGCCCTGGTGGAGACCAACCGTCACCTGAAATGAGTCCAACTTACTGCCGAGAATCCGTACACAGCTCTCGCTTTGGGCAAACAGAGATTGGATTGCCCTTAAAAGGGACCCCCTTACCCTATACTCCCACAGCACCTCCCACAGTATCTTCCAGGGGACCCGGTCATACACCTTCTCCAGATCCACAAAGCACATGTAGACCGGAAGGGCATACTACCAGGCCCCTTCCAAGATCCGTGTGAGAGTAAAGAGCTGGTCCGTTGTTCTATGACCAGGACGGAATCTGCATTGTTATTCCTCTCCCCTCCTCTCCAGCACCTTGGAATAGACTTTACCAGAGAGGCTGAGTAGTGTGATACCCCTGTAGTTGGCACACACTCTCTGGTCCCCGTTTTTGAAGAGGGGAACCACCACCCCAGTCTGCCACTCCTTTGGCACTGTCCCAGACTTCCACGCGATGCTGAAGAGGCGTGTCATCCAAGACATCACCTCCACAGCCAAAGCTTTTAGCATTTCTGGGCAGATCTCATAAATCTCTCTCTCTCTCTCTCTCTCTCTCTCTCTCGCTCTCTGATGGCACATCTTTAAAGGAAATAGTAAATCATTTGGGGCCATGGGTTAAAAAGGTTGAGAACCATCCATGGCATGCCTGTGGTTCTTTGTGACAACCCAGTGGCATGGCAACCACCATCCTTGCACTACCGACTCTCCACCATGCTCTTAATACCCCAGAAGAAAATATGTTTTCTCCAGGCAGAAAGTGTCTGCTAGGAAGATGTGACGTCAAGCATCTTTGCGATTTTACTCGCCGTGTGAGAAAAACTCTAAAAGCGTCTATGTGTAGACAAGGAACAGGTCGCCCTGTGAGTGGTAGGAAATAGGAGAGACATCTTTTTTCCACAACCACTGTCTGGTGCGCATACAGGATCCGCATATACACACACTGTAATCTCTAATCTGCTAAATATTTATTAACACCTGCATGATTTACTGAAATCGGGATTGTAAATAAGAAATCTGGAAAATGTGTTTGAACAAGCTTCCAGCAAGTCAGGGCTGCTGAAACATTGCCATCTGCTGCAAGAGACTCTAGACACACCTTTTCACAATGCATTCGACTAGCGACCTTTCCACCTAATAGCACTCAGTGCTAACTCTAGTTTCTTCCACAAATGTTTTTGTATTTTCTCCTCTCTACACTCTTATATATATTGTTATATATATTATATATCTAGAATATTATCACTGGGCCGAGAGACAGTCGGGGCCAGACTTCTCGAACGCTGATATTGCATGCTGTCAGTCAGTTAAAGGAAGTAGTGGACCAGGGCCATGTAACTTGTATTGTTGATCTACTGTTATTATATTAAAGCTGATTTTGATAAACTTGTTCACACTGTTTCCTCCTACTTAAACTCCATAAACGAACACGCTGGAAATGGGTGAGAAGACACCAGATATATTCCAACAATATATAAAAATAAATAATATAAAAACATCCTATTCTGCTTTTATTTATTCAGCACTATACTATTAGGCACTTAGTATTCAGGCCATTAGGAACTTTTTTGATGATTGTATGATATACAGTATTGACATGATAGAAAATGACAAGATGCTGTAACTATTCGGATATAATATTGGTTGCTTACAATTGCTGATGTAAGACTTGTCCAACTATTGACAAATGTACGTGTCAAATACCAGAAATGTAAAATGTAATGTAAAATGTCTTTCTGATATTCCATTTGACCATGTAAAGTTTTAGAGTGAATGACACAGGCAAAATAGCTTTATGTTTTCACTTTAATTAAACATTGGTGAAATAGTACATTTCAATAATGTTATAGGTCCCTTTAATAATTTAGGTTGATGGATATTTTCCTAATTAATCAATCAATCTTTATTTATATAGCACCTTTCATACAAATTCATGTAACACCAAGTGCTTCACACTACAGCGTCATTAAAAACAATACAAAATGAGTAAAAGGGACCCCAGACCCGCTCCCCAGCCACCTCAATCTCAGTCAGAGAATGGAACCCCGAAGATATTGACAGAACGAGC
>JAODUK010021596.1:2777-25370 GCA_027564635.1 Typhlichthys eigenmanni
CCCCCCCCCCCCCCCCCCCCCCCCCACGCTCTGTGTCTACTAGTGAAGTTTGAAAAGGCTAATTCAATTCAGATATTGCCACATGTCATCCCATCCCACTTTTAACCTGCTTGGTATATACGTATCTCATGGACTGGCCTGTAAGCCATAATCAATGTGAAAGACTGAAAGCTCAAATGTGTATTTTGTGAGTTAAATGTAGACTAAAGACTACTATACATGCATCATAATAATATTGTTATAGGCTATAGCACATTGAGATCAGTAGATGGGCAGTATATGCTATAAATTAGGTTAATGTTTGTTGTGAAATTTGTGTGTTTTATATAACATGTAATGATTCATACATAAAAAAACCTTAGTAGGACTTTTCATTGAGTACTTTACTTAATTAGCAAAAGTATATTTATTTCTGTGTTCAGTTACATTCCCTCTTTGTGAGTTGAACTACAGTAAGTGCTACAACTCAATTGCCACCTAATTTATTGGAAAAATTCAGTTGGCAGAAATACATAAATACAAAGTCTCATTTTCTGAAAGACTGAGATAATAATTTGTGATGCAGAGTTTAAGATTTAGACATTGACAATATGAACACAAGAGTCAATACGAAGAGTTAGAAGTCAGCTGGATGGAGAAAATGACAACAGCTGGTTGCTTTGACAGAGCAGAGTGTGTTGGGGGGCTTGTCTGAGTCATGCTGGGTGGGTTATTGGTCATGGACCATTGGGAATTTGGGCCTTTTGTAAAGGAAGCAATATAACTCTCTGCTTTTAGGACCTCCTCTCCTTCATCTGAATAGGAAAACATGTAGTGTGCTCTTCCTGAATCCATAGAACTGTATTAGTGATAGACTATTATTCATAACATGTTGGATTGTGTTTTTGATTTAGGCTATGCTGTCAAATTAAATGTTTACTTTTCTTTTATAAGTCCAATTTACCTGTTTTGTTTCATTATTATTAGGCCTATACACTGTATCTTCCCCTCCAATTTAAAAATGGCCAGTATATTGGCAACTGTTGTTAGAAATTACTAGTTGGTTAGCTGCCCAATGTCCACTCCCGGGGAACTTTCTTGCTACATTATTTTCCACAGATTGTGTGGGCTTCTGTTTTCTTCTGTGGAACTGTAGCAACTTTGAGGATGTAAAGACTGTGTAGTAACTTGTTAGTGAGAATATTTATTTCTATTGGATATCCTATAAACACGTATTGTTATAGGATAAATCAGTTCACCCTAGTGTGCTATAACAGCCTGCTAGAGGCATAAAACGACTACATTTAAAAGTGAAGGAACAGCTTCTATAGTCTCCTATTTCAGGGAAAACTATTCCAGTTAAATGCTGGTTTACTTTCCTGTTTTCACCATACACTGTGAACCTGAACACGTAAAGCCTGCTGAATAAGTATTTTACATTAACAGGACTGCATAATCATAAAACGCTGAAGTATCGGCTTTAGAAGGGCCTTAGGGAGAAGATAAAAGATGATGTCACTAGTAGCAGAATGGCAGGTCCTTTGCCAGACAAATGCCAAGCAGTGAAATCAAGCTGAAATGGCACAGGGATTGAAATGGCACATGGATGACATAACATTGAGTCATTTGACAAAAGATGCAGAATGAAGTGTGTTGGTAATGTGACGTCAGCGAACCAGGAGAAGGAAAACATGACTCATATATGGGAAGACGCTGTGTGTGTGTGTGTGTGTGTGATTGTTTCAGCTCATCCTACAGTAGAAATAGTGCAACTAATTGGTTATCAAAAGGAGCTCCCACAATGAGACGATGTACGGTCCAGGCAGCTTGTTCTGCTGGATGAACAGTGTGCAGGGTGTTGTTGGCTCATTATGTAATGGAATACTCTTGTCTTGCTTGTCCTTGGTTTATTTCATTATGATTATTGTTTTGACTCACGGCGAGAAGGCCTCATTCAGGCTCAAACCCGAATCAGGCCTTTTGGGAGACTGCGTTTTGTTTCTGTTGGTTTTCTTTTACGTTATCCTTAGCACCAAAAGACATGCATGTTATGTTACAGTAGTCTTATTGCCTTGACCAAGGAAGTTGGCATTAGAACTGGAGTTGCTTCCCAGGCGCTACACTGTGAGAAACTAGGATTTCCCCACAAAGACAAATGCATACAGTATAATGTATAGTTATGCTATTTTCTTCTTTGGATGATAGTGAAGTGTTTAATTTCTTGCAGGAGGGGTAGCAGGCTATGAAGCCTTTCCTTTTATATTACTACTGAACGTTCTAACTTTATAATTGCTGTGATTACTCATATGAAATGCTGCCCAGTGGCCAGTAGGAGTATCAGTACAATAATAAACGGATTATGAGGGCCTTTGTGGCACGTGGAGGCAAGGTCCTATGAAGAGTGTGTAGTGGCGAGGAGTGCTACATGTGCATTTCTCAGAACAACATCCAGGTGCCTATATTTGTGCTGTGTGGTTAGTTGTATCTGCTTCAGCACACATATCAAGCTGCTCCTGTAGCAGCACACATAGATTCAACCTATTTCAAGTCTGCTTGACGTTGTGATATGTGACATGCCATACCACTGAAGGCAAACAGTTTGCGAATCTCTCATGTTAGACAGGTCACAGTTAGACCTTTTATTGTAAGCGAGAACCACATGAACTGTATTTTAGCGTACACTTATTATGACCTTGGTAAAGTTACAAGTTAAGTGGTTGTACGCATGTAGCTTGCGTGGGGTGCGTATCAAGTGGCTACTTGGGTGGATGATGAGAGCGTGCTGATTGTTCAGCGCTCTACGAGGGTCACCTGTTATGTTCTCACAAAGCTGGCGGCTTGATACGGTAGAGGGAATTGATAGTAAATGCAGAGGTGCGTTTATATCAAGCAGTTACTTGTGTACGTAATGTTAAACAAAGATTGCCTAAAAACTAGCATTTGTAGAACATAGTGTATTATGTGTTAAAGATGTTCTATTTTTGGACACTAAGAACAAAAAGTAAAACCAGGAAAATGCTACGCTGTGTCAAACAATATTCTTTATCACTATTTCTAAATGTGTATTAGCCCTCGCTGGTTGATTACCAGATTGCCAACATTTGATGGAATAATTTTTCCTTGTCAAATGTGTATATGTTCACAGCATTCCTTGCTGTTTCCCCTCACATGGAATATTCTTGCTTGTCTATCGAGTCTGTGTAGAATGTTCAGTATTCCTTTCTGTTCCCCCTCAGATCTGCCTTTACCTCAGTAGTCAATGTACTTTATCATTATAATATTCTTTTCTTTTCTGATATTGGGTTTGAAAATATTTTGCAGCCAAATGCAGATTGATGTAGTTCACGCATTCTGGCATTTAGATTTGAATCCTGCTCTCTTATATTTGTACCTTTCCACATAATTGAAGAAATAGAAATATATGTATAATATAAATGTTGCTCCTTACTATTGCTTATTTGTACATAGTAACTGTCAAGTCTGTTGATGCCCCTCAGGCCTTTTACGAGTTTGCCTGCCTGCTTCGCTGTTACCCAGGCATACCAGCAGTATCACTGTGGGGAAGACTGTAGGACTGTCCCATTTGTCTTCCACCAATCTCAATGAAGTATGAGTGGTCCAAAAGGCAAGCGGGCCATAGCATTTGGCCCCAATTAATGAGAAAGTAATGAACACTCAGGGAGAAAGACTACTCTTAACCAATGCCTTTGAGCTGTTTCAGTAACTTCTGGATGGACAGGAAGAATCTATTGGCGCTCTATTATTATCAGAAAATGTAGCACAGTGTGGTTAAGAGTGTGAGTATGGTGTTTGCTGTAATAACAAGTCTAATGTCACTTTCTAACAAAACAAATGTTTCCATAGGCCTACTTGTGAACAAACCCACCAGAACATTATCCACCAATGCCTTTTATTCACATCAAATCTAGCCATGCTCAATTGATTCATAAACGCAAGCTAATATTTAGTTTAGTGTAAGTGTATTATTACTGTTAACATAAAGATTGTTTACTAGATTATTTACCAGCAGTTCTCTGTCGCTGGCAGAAGCAGATGGGCCTTGTATGACAAGCATCAAAAGCCCCCAGTGCTGTTGGAGCCATTGTTTTCCTAAGAGGAGAATGTAGTGCCCTTCTTCTGATATGCAAACTTTTCGTTTCCATGACGCTGAGATCATTGCGATAATACTTCACTTCTATTGTGGGGTCCAGATTCTGGGCTACACACAACCCACTCAACACACTGCGTGTGTAGATTTTGACATTCTTTTTTGCAATTTATTTTGTTCATCAGCGAACATAGACGGGTAAATATTAGAGAGAAGTTTAAATGAAACATATTCTATCCTTGTTTTTATGTTGTTATTGTGGGAAAGATTAATTTAAAGGTGCTTTTTTAATTGTCACATACACATACATGGAGCAGTGGGCAGCCACTGTGCAGAGCCCAGGGACCAACTCCTGATTGAAGCCAGTATCACACTGGTCACATGACACTGACTGGAGAGTGAACCTGACATGTTTTTTTTAGTATTGTAGTAGATTTAGTTTGCAAAGGCTAAAGGTGAATAGAACTCTGGTTAATATTTAGCCTAATAATTCAAATAATATTTACCTAAGTTTGATTGTATCATGTGAATGTTTTTTTTTTGCTTACTACATTAATTAAATGTATTTTAATTGCAACTTTTCTTTATGCTTTTGTGTGGGAAATCCTGTCACAGTGCCAGGAGGAAAGACTAATATTTGAAAGATATTTTGCGCTCCTACTTGTTTACAGTAGGGTTAGAAAATGCTTACTTACTATATTCAAAATTAAAATGAATACAGTTGGTATCTTTTGAATTAATTCCTCTTAGTAATATATGCCTACTGTATGATGCCTATCACTGAGATGCTCACATAGCTTGGAAGGGCAGTGGGTTCTTTATTGCTGTTCTTACTGATCTGCCTTTTTTCACCCATCTGCCTGTTTCAGAATGACTGGCCACGGTATCATGTCTCACATCTAAGACTCATATAACAACAACACTATGGGAAACCAGAATGCTGGTAAATTACATCCTTGTCTGTAGACCTATTAATACAAGTATATTTTTAAACACATTAAATGTGACTATTATATTTCTTTTTTAAATGACATTTTGGACATCACACACATTAGCACTCATGGAATTGTATTCGGTGCATCATTGCATTGAATGAACACAGCTTTGCTTCATGCCTTTTTAAACGCTGTGCTTACTCTGTAGGAGAACCAGTTTGAAACGGATACCAAACCTTTTTCAGCTGTATTTGTGAAAACCTCATGAATGGTTCATTTATATGGCTTTGCTGTCCGGGCAGCTGGTGGACAGTTGGTTCTGTCGATGCAGACAGTGTCCGCTGTTCGAGCACTGTCTGTGGGGTATAGGGACTGTCTGAGTGGGGAGGGGGTGACATGGAATAACCCTTTCAACAGGTGACGGTACACTGTGAAATCCTGTCCATGTGCACACACGACTGACACGTGTGGCTCTGTCTTAATTAGAACATAATAACAATAGCTGGTCAGTAATCATTTGTCAAGGGTTACATGCACATGGTGATATTTGCTCTTACCCAAGTCAGTGCTACAGCTGTCACATGACCGCATGCCGGTTGAAGTATACTGTAACTTAGCGTGGCTCTGTATACCAGGCACCAGTTGCTGTGTCTAAACACAATTTAATAGAATGCTACATTGGCACACACCATTCAACACCAAGACAACAGCTGCCTAACAAATGTGTTTGGTA
Source organism: Typhlichthys eigenmanni (assembly GCA_027564635.1). NCBI lineage: Eukaryota > Metazoa > Chordata > Actinopteri > Percopsiformes > Amblyopsidae > Typhlichthys > Typhlichthys eigenmanni. The sequence continues at coordinate 8,533 of JAODUK010021596.1, forward strand.
TGTCTTACTAAAATGTCCTTGATCCTTCTCTAAGGGCCTGCCTCTCTTAGAAGTACAGTAGGCCTAAAGCTTTAAAGAGGTTGGCTGGGTAAATTCTAAAGTTTCTAGATTTGAGCATTCACTAAGGAGGATTTTAAATGCTTGGCTCCTTGTTGGATTCACCAAATGGGCACTCCGTTTGGTTCTGATATGGTCAAATGTCTAATTGTATGTATTTTCCTAACCTGACTAGACACTGCAAACACATTTGGTTATGAGTTTGCAGGCAACAGTTCTCAGGGAGAGCAATGGATTGATGTCTATTAGGTGTTATTTATGAGTTGTCTGCTGTAGTAATAACATTTCCACTGTGTGTGCGATGGCTGGCCTAAAACGGTAATGGTCTGCTGTGGCTGTGGAGCCGACCAATGAGAGGCTCTGACATGTCGCTCAGTGTTCAGACACTGGCTGCTGCACAATACGCTGCTAATGAAACACATGCTCAGCAGTTGTGAGAGAAAAGAAAACAAGATGAGGCGGAGATGCATTCCTACATTTGTTACAAGTTGTTGGGTTTTTTTGCCACATTTGGGAAAAAACAAAAGTTGAATCTACGTAATGCCCCGGAAATAATGCTGAAGGAAAATGACATGGTGCCGTATGAAGATGTGCATTAATGTGTGGTAGGTGTGCTCCTGACAAATAAATGTATGTCAAACTCTACCCAACACCTTTAATAATGGCTTGACATCTAGACTAAACCCTAATGCTTTCAGAATTATCATGTGACTCTCCAGGTCTAAAGGCCTATAGTGTTTCATTGGCCAAAGTGCCAAACCTCTCCCATCTCTACAAAAGCAGGCATTGAGCGCACACTTCCTGATTACCACATCCAAAGAGAATGATGCTCATAGTAAGTCTCACAGCAAAATGAAGGCTGTACAATTAAGATACAGTATAGGCGTAATGCTGGGAGGGAAAACATTAGTGGCGTCAGATGATTAGATGGAACATTAAGGGTTGTTCACACATCTTGTTCTGTATGAAGTGTTTTCTAATCCGTTCACAATTATCTTTAACAAATAAAAGCACATCTGTCTTATGCATATCAAATAAAAATACAGTACTTTCCGGCTATTAACCGCGGTTATTACATTGATTTTGCAAACTGTCGGCAGCTCTGCGGCTAATACTCGGGTGCGGTATATACACAGGGTTACACTTTCTTTCATTGGGCTATTTTTATTTTGCCTGCCTCTCGTGAAAGGCTAATCAACTATAGAGTTAGAAGCAATGCATCTGGTTGGCCTACTAGTAGCCCGGTCAATTTGAGAGACGCACGGAGAAGCGAATTGCATGCTAAACACACAATTCGCTTTAATCTTAATGGTGATCTGGAGAGATTATGCAGCCTACTTCTCTAAAGACTGCGGCGTTGCTTTTTACCTGCCGGTAACCTACTGACTAAATGCCCGGCACCGCTATTGCTATGGTACCGGGGCGGTCGCAAACTGAACTGAATTTGGAAATAAATTATCAACAGAAAAGGTTTTTTATTTTTTGTTACCAATTAACTAATGGATATGCCTACTACCTGGCCACCTCTAGCAACATGAACTGAACTTTGAAATAAATGAATAATATAAAAGGAAAATTGTTTGGGTGAAACAACTTTTTTGAATGAAATCCAGGTAAATCCCTCTGACAGTATAGACTTTGAGTAGGAAGCTGCACAAATTACACATAACTTCAGCATGTTCACATATCTCCTGCAAGCACAGATGTATATTAATAACAATGTTTTTTTAGCCATGCTGTTTGTTTGCGACTTGGCTTGTTAATAACACAGTAGCCTACCATAATATTGAAGTGGTTGGTGTCCGATTAGTTTTTAGTTTTTTTAGATTAAAATGCCTCAAAACCCAATGACATAACATTGAATAAACTGCGGTTAATACACAGGTGCGGTCAATAGACAAGTTTATTTCTAAAAATTACATAAAATACTGACCTGCGGTTAATATACGGTGCGGTTAATATTCTGGACATTACGGTAACTTTTTCGGTGACCATTTCAGAGTATGGAGCCGGTCATATTAGTTGAATGCTTTGAGTCCAGTGATCTAGGGGGAAAGGCCTTTAAATGACATTTGTTTGATTGTCGGCCTTTGAGTGGGTTCAAAAGAGATGAGGATCCAACACATTGATATTTAACAGGTTGATTGAAGTCTTAATGCCAAAGAAGGGTAGACGATGGCAGGGGGCACACTAAGCCAAAACAATTCCCAATCTGTATTCGTTCATTGCTTTGTACTGGGATTCAACCAACAGTACAACCGCTTGGTCAGTTACGGTAACTGGCACATTAGAAAATGCGTCTTCAGAAATGAGCTTCCTGTAGTAGTTGATACAACTCAACTATGCTAAACTATTTGTTTCATTTATGATTTAGCGTGTCACTGTGGTGCAGTGGATAGTGCTGGTGATGGTTACGGCTACCTGGGGGGGTAATATCCCTGCCTGCCCATGACTACTAACCTGACACACCAGATATGTGTCTGATAAGACACATCCATCTGGGGAGCCATCCACTGAAAGAGTTTCAAAAGGGCAGGCGCTTTAAAAAAAAAAAACTTTGCATGTGATTGGGGCTACTTGACTACCGCTACTGGTGTTAGAACTAGAGTCTCCCCTGGGCTAAATGAACATAAGTCAGGGTATTTCTGCACAGGTTCCTTCTGAGTGGGTCTGCCATTCCCTCTGGATGGCGCTTGTTGTTGACCTGTTGTTTAACGGGATGCACTGGTTGATTGAGAGCCGGGGTATCGATCCGTTTGACATTAAGAGAATGGAAGGCTGCATGAGCGATGCACATAGTTCACTTCCTATGGCACCAATCCAAGGTTTAGCAGTACGTTCAGACTGCATTGTTAACTTGTAAACATGAAATATAACAATGGCAACTGAGTCTGTGGTGTGATTAATTTACTGTGCATTGCTCGGCAACCAGTTTTAAAATGGTTGTCAATCGTTGAGTTTAAGCAAGGTGTGGTGGGGGATAAAAAGTGAAATGATTCCCAATGTCCTTTAAGGCTGTGGCATTGTGTGTTCTCTCTTAATGTGTAGAGGTATTGAATAATTGACCTTTCTGGCTCGCATGAGCTCATGGGAAAAGTTGGCGTTTTCACAGGAAGTTTAGCCTTTCCCACCCCCTCCCTTTCTCTACTTTCTTTCTCCTGCTCTTCGATTTTTTTTTCCCTGTCCCTAATGCCGCCTGCACTCTTTTTTCCCCCACCGGGACATGAAAACCTGCTATTGTGATTCTGTGTTTTGCTCAAACCTCTTTCTCAGTGTAGTGAATGGAGTTCACTAGAGCCATACTGTCTGCTCTGTAGTGTGGTCAGCAGACATGCCAAGGATCTGTTTAACATTAACCTCTGATTGTGACCATTTTAAGTGGGGTGACGGCTGATTACAGACAGCTGTCGACGATCCGTCCACATCCAGCGGTTAAGCAGAGGTTAAACCGGCAGGCTTGTGAAACAGGAAGTGATACACAGATGCCCTGTATTATTCATTTTGTCACCCCATGGACTGCCCTGTTATAAAATGAGTTGAGTTGCTGAGATTTGCAGGCAAGATGTGTGACTTTATTTGCATGTGGTGATTAGCACAAGTAAAATAGCATTCCAGTGGATTTTAGCAGTTTTTTGTTAATTTTTACGTAAAGATAAAGCAAAATCTGCAGAAAAGTAATGTATTTTCAAAAGTATGACCTAAGTTATTATGGGGCTATGTCATTGTTTTATTTAAGTAGCAGTTAGCTGATTAATGCGATACCAACACCATCCACAAGCTCAGGTCTTGAGGTTTAGACCACGAGAGCAGATAAAGACAGGTTGTGTGGAATACCAATAAATGTGCTAACATAAAGTTGTTTTTTTTTTGTATCATTACAAGAAAATATTTGATAGAAATAAGTTTAGTTGAGCATGTGATGTTTTATTAGAAATAAATTCTCACTACTTGCTCATTACTTGTCTGTCATTATTGTTTTCCTAAAGGAAGTTATACAGTACAGTATATACATATATTATCAGTATTTTAATGAATGAACAGCTATAACCTGTTAGCTGGTTGACCCTAGATACGCCACAATGCTGGGAAACTACAACAGGGTGCCAACTTTATCTGCTTTGGTGTATTAACGTCGGCCACAAACGGCTTAATAGAAGAGTGGTGATTGTCTTCTGCCTGGTTGAAACAGACTGTAACAAGATAAACTGCACGCAGGGGAATTTTTACACACAGAAGAAGGATTTCCAGTAAAACATGCGGTTATGGTAGTCATAAGCAAAGCATTATGACATTTGGCTGGATTATCAACATCGAGAAATAGGAAGCAGTGAAGTCAATAACACTGGAGGAAAATGGATAAAAATACAGAATGTCACATACACAGTGATTGTTTTACTAGGGTCTGTAATGCAAATACATTAACTGCAATTGTTTTCTCAGAATGACAAAAAATAAACCAAGTCATTGTTGGTTGGACACGCCGTGGTTTGGTGTATTTTGGGTTTTAACCACTCCTGTTCTCTGGCCTCTCATTGCTGGAACCCGGGATTCTGCGAAGATTTTTAGTTTGTTTCCTGAGGAATGCAGGAAGGTTTCAAAGCAGTAATTCAGGTTGTGTGTGTATACAGTAGATGTGTGTTGGGTGAGAACATGAATGCGAGAGCATGATATATTTGTAGTTGTTGCTATAATGTATCATTATTAGTCTTAACTCTACAGTTTACTAATTAAAGCGCTACATAGCTCATTAGTAGTCGAGATATATGAATCCTCATAGGAGCTTACACGCTGTAGAGGAAGTCATTCATTCTAATTGTGTTAACTAGGCCTACTGGTTTTAACCCAGTGTATTCCAATTATTGTAATCTAGTGAGCAGATGTACCTTTTCCCTTTAAACTGTGTGCTTCTGGTAATTAAGGGCTGAGGGGTTGGGTTTGGGGGGTTTGCAGTGAACTGTGCTGAAAGTGAATCTGCTTGGTGCTGTAGCAGTATCTGTAAGATGGCAGACAGCCAGACACAAATCAAAGAAACCCGTCAGTTTCAAATGATATGACTTAATACAGTGTTTGTAAAGTTGTTTGTTTTGAAAGGAAGTACCTGTTGCAAGAACAGCATTACACGTCGCCTACACACGTAACATTATGTTTTGCCTTGGTGGGTGATAAGGCTGGCAGACCACATGTGTACACACCCACATGTTGCTGTGCATTCTGCTGCCCCAGTTCAAAGGTACTGGCAGAGTGCCCGAAAATGTTTTGGGGTTTTTTTGCGACGTATGCTAGTTCAACATGAATTTGGAAATGCATGAAAATGCGACGAGCACAACAGGTTGTGGCAAAATCTGTTCTTCGTATGACTGGTGTTTTGTTTCTGGCAGGTCTATCAATACGGGTTTGTGAATAGAGTGTAGAGAGCATTTAAATCAGTGTGTGGCGTCTTTGTTTTAGAGTTCTAGGGTTTGTCTTTCTGTGCCAGCCCAAGTTATTCTCTTTGTCGCACTCACGCACGCACAAACACACCACAGACACGCACACAGAACAGAACAGACAGCACTGCAGCTAAGACTCATTCAGTGACTTTCTTTTCATAGTGAACACTTGCTCTCTAACGTTTTCCTGGTGCAACTGTTAGCTTGGTGTGAGTGTGCGTGGGTGTGTGGTTGGGTGGGATGCATAGTTCTAAAGGGGTGGAAATCAATGACAGATTTTGGACTTTATGTGGGTAGGTGGGGTAGGGAACGCATGTCCTCTGTGACATCAGAGCCCCCTGAGACCTATGGTTGGCCTGCCCGCCATACAGAGGCGGAGTTTCCTTCCTGTCGAGCTGACTGGGTCGAGCTGGGCCCGCTCAGATGAGAGGCAGGGAATGCTGACCCCGCCAGCTGCCCACAGCTGATTTGCTGGACATGCGGTGATACAATACGATTGTTCTGCATGGTGCAAACTGCGTTCATAGCAAGTGGCTAGTTCACTTGCAGATCAGTCATTTTATTTGCTGTTTTCGGTGGCAGTGTTTTGTTTTCAAACAGGCGTGTTAGCATATTAGTGCTAGCATAGCCCATGTAATATATTGTAAGTCGCTTTGGACCAAAGTGTCTCCTAAATTACCTTATTATATAGGACAGTAAACGACATACTGTATTGCATACTATTTATTGTCCTATAGGGAATCCTGTGTATGTGCATTTGTCTCGGGCTCTGCGCGGTCTAAAACCCCCTGCGCTGTACATTCACTCTGCGTGTAATCTAATGATTGATCACACTGATCTGGGGCTGGCACATGTGACATACTGTAGTTCCCGATAGTCTCCTCCAGTCATGATGCCCTTCCTCAGTCAGCTGGTCGGTTGGTCGGCTAGTTAGGTAGCGCTGTCTACAGCGGCGCCCTCATCCATCATGGCAGACGCCTCAGTGAGAGCTATCGAGGACCGGCCTGGTCACGGAGGATATAGGAAGCGAGCCTGGCTGTGTGTAGAGGGAGCCACGGGAGAACGCCCAGTTCACTGTGGATGAGCGTGGTTGACAGAAATGGAAGAGGTTGACTGTGTGTGGAGGAGGGGAGGACTATCTGTCTGCTTCTCTATCTGTTTCTGACACTCTCTCTCTCTCTCGCTATATCCCACTCTCTCTCTCTAGCCCTCTCATTACCTCCCTCTCTTTCTGTCTATCTCCTTTTACTCTGTATCTGTCTATCTTCATCTCCCTCTCTTCCTCTCTCTATCTCTGTCAGACTGACCGCTAGTCTGCAGCTACATACAGCAGTATGGTGTTAGGACATACGTAAGTGAATTATTGAACAGCGGTGAACAGATGTGACACAGAGTAGTGTACGTGCTGCCGGAGGGAGGGACAGTGATATGATACTCCTCTTGCTTTTAATCAGATTTATTTGATCTGGTTCAGCTGTCTGCTTGGGTCCAGTGGTGTATCAGCCTCTGTCCACAAACACAGGGGGTTTGACTTATTAGATTGGCTTATTAGGTCTCTCCTCAGGACTGGACACAGCCGCTCGATTGACATATCCATGAGTCTCCTGTGTCCATTTTGTTTCACCTGTTAGGGTGGGTCATTTGACACCTTCTTTATGATTGGTCAGAAAAAAATCTGAATACCACAAGCGCCAATCTATTATGTTGCATCTTCTAATTTTTACATTTTCTTTTTATTTAAGGACTTCCATGAAAGTAAAGGGCATGAATAACAAGCCTGACATTTGTGGCAACAACAGTTCTGAATAGTTATCAGACTACATGAGGCTACATGATAGTTTGCATCTGGTTGATATCTTTTTGAGGGTGTTGGTTTGAAATTCCCTGAGCACTCCCATGGGGAAAGTGTTGAAACAATGACTCCTCCCCCTTCAGTACGCTCTGCCCCCTAGACCCACACTCCTACTTAAAGGTATAGTAATTCTTTGAGAAAGATTAATGATATTTAAACTCAGTCAAAAGAAAAACATCTCTCCCTCTATTGCCTTCAATGCCATAGAGTGCTCCCTCAGAATCTCCACCCCACACATTGGAAACACATTGCCATGGCTAGGATATTTCTATGTGGTGCAGTCTGCACCACTTTGCTTGTGTTTCCATTAGGGGTGCATAACATATTTACTATCATATTATCATATTGAAAATGTTGCAGAAAGTGTGCAATATTCAGTTTATTTGTGGAGGGATGCATCCATTGGCTGTGTGGCTTAGTTGTGTGCGATTTCTGACAGAAAATTAAGATATGTGACTAAGGAAGGCAACGACACAATGGAGATTGAAGAGGAAACATTAGTGGCCAAAAATAATGCATCTGGTACCTTGGAATTACTATTGCTGTACCAGACTCGAATCAATGTGATGCATTTTCCTTTAACTAATAACTGACTACGGTAATAACATCAATATCGATATTGCAGTTATCATGGTCAATATTGCACATTTTGTCAATATCGTGCAATCCTAGTTCCCATGTACAGAGCCAGGGCTGTGTAGCACAGCTAACAGTTTGGACATACTGAGTAGATTTAGATTTTCGTTTAGTTGAATTTGAAAAAAAGGTGTACTACCATACAATCGCTGACTGCACCTTTAAGGCTGTGTTTAGTAGATGGAACGTTTACCACATCTACCACCTTTAGTGAACATTATGAACTCAAACATGCATTTCCTCATAAACATTTTACTACCCATTTTCCGTTTTGCTTTCGTTTGACGACCATGACCACAGACAAGCCACACTGACAGATTAGCATTATCTACTCCAAAGCCAAAGTCCCCTCCGTATTTAACTAACCTGTTCAGTGCTGTTTCACTGAACATAATAGAGACGTAAAATGCCAAATGCACCCCAATGTAGCTAAAACTCTAAAGATTCTTTAAAAAGTAATTGACGGAATGAACATTAACAGAGGCTGGCTTCTGGAAATGTGTTGTGTCAAAACAAGCATGGGACGCAGTAAGGTTAGACCGCATTTATCCCAGCTTGTCACAAGGGAATGCAATGTCTGCCTGCCGTCTCTGTGCTAACTGTGTGTCGCTTTCCAACCCTACAGGAAGCTGCTATTGTCCTTTAAATGTACCTCGCTCATAGCTAATTGATTTTCAGCCACAACTGTCTCATAAATCATGTGGTGGAGATGTCATGCTTATTTACAACACTGTCTTCTCCATCTCTGTCTGTCAACTCCTTCCTCCAGTCATACTTTGTCACTGACTATGATCCCACGATTGAAGACTCGTATACCAAGCAGTGTGTTATTGACGAAAGGGCAGCCAGGCTGGACAGTAAGTATGCTCTGTTGAGTACCCAAACATTTAAATGTGACAACGAGGCCTTTGCTTTGAAGCTGCCACTCAATGCATCTGTGTGTGTGTGTGTTCTCTAGTCCTGGACACTGCAGGGCAGGAAGAGTTTGGAGCCATGAGGGAACAATACATGCGGACGGGGGAGGGGTTCCTGCTCGTCTTCTCCGTGACTGACAGAGGAAGGTGAGTGGCGGCTCAGACGCACACGCCTACTCCCCCCCTCGGGCTCCCTCTCTAACCCCTGCGCTTCACTTAGCACACCCGCTCAGTGTTTACCCGCCTGTTTGTTGTTCTCAGTTATACTCCCCCCCCCCGCTGTGCGCATACTCTCTCTCTCTCTCTCTCTCTCTCTCTCTCTCTCGCTCTCTTGTAGTTTGAGGCATAAATCTCCCCCCACCCTCTCTCTCGTTGTTTGAGGCATAAATCTCTCTCTCCTACTCTCACGTGTAGCTGGGTCTATTTCCGGCCCATCTTGTTAACATTGCCTTTGTTCTCAACACTTCCTCCCTCCAACGTGTCCCTTCAGTTGAGAACAGTTGTGCTCGCGCTCTAGCCAGAGCTTTCGGTTTGAAGGACAAACACAAGCGTGTCTCTTTTAACGATGTTTTAGGTTCCATACGTGACAACCGGCAATGTGACCAACATCTCTGTGTTGTCGTGCTGCAGCAAGTGTGTTAACAGCCTGGTGTTACACTCCACCATTGAAGGCAGCCTCAGTCAACCCCTCCTGCTTCCCATCCACTCTTATGTTTATGCTGTAAACACTGTTACCTTCCTCCATTTATTTTAGTCAAGTCTGTCCAGTTTACTATTTGTAGTTATTATGCTGCCGAGGTGGTGGATTTTTTATTTATTTGTCTTCACTCAGTGACATTTCTATAATATGTGTTAGGATTGAGAGGGAAAATATACAGTATGTAGCAGTATCCCTGTAGAGTAGCCCTGTATAGTAGCCCTGTATCAACACGCTATAGCTGTAGCGAGAGGGACATGGGCAGGTGGCTCAACGGTACAAGGTCTGACCGAGATTATGACATTGAAAGGCCCCCATCTGTTTACACACACACACAGGTGCAGGGTGTGTGTGTGTGTGTGTGTGTGTGTGTGTGTGGCATGCACATATACAGGTGGCGAGTGTTTATGTGAGTGTGTATGTGTCAAAGCTCTGCGACCTATTTGCACAGTAAACATTCCCCAAACGGTTCTGATCATTTCCTCTTTTTTTTTTTCCTCTCACAGCTTTGAAGAAATCTACAAATTCCAAAGACAAATACTCAGAGTCAAAGATCGAGATGAATTTCCCATGATCCTTGTAGGAAACAAAGCAGACCTTGACCTACAGAGACAGGTAGGTGAAACCATGTCATATGATCTTGTGATCGTATGAGGTGGGGAAACATTAATGCTGTCGCATAATACATTTAAAACAAGGTGTGTGTGTGTGTGTGTGTGTGTGTGTGTGTGTGTGTGTGTGGGGGGGGCTGCTCTTAGTTGAGAAGCCTATAGGAAGAGAGAGGCTGTGCATTTGACGTCATGGACATCACTCTTTAATAAATCCATACTGCCCCCTTATGGCAAACTGGAGAATTACAGGTCTAATAAAATTGACTAATCGACTATTAGAAACATGAAAGCGTTTAATCTTTCCCAATTTTTCCTTTTGAAACAGATGAATTTGTTTTGATTATATCTGTTTTCAATCCAACAGTATGCTCTCATGATGAAGAATATTGATTGTAACCCCAGACCCTAATGCCAAGTCTTTTGCCCCAGGTATCCCTAGAGGAGGGACAGCAACTGGCCAGACAGTTGAAAGTGACTTACATGGAGGCTTCAGCCAAAATACGAATGAACGTAGATCAGGCTTTCCATGAGCTGGTTAGAGTAATCAGGTAAGTCTCACTCTCATTTCCTAGTCTGAAATAAAATACTTTATGTACAAGTATCAAATGTATCAAATCTGTAGGAGTGTAACGATACACGCATTTGTGTTTGGGGGTGGGGCTCCAAGGAAAAAAGTCTGGGAACCACTGCTGTAGGGGAGGGGTAGAGGGGAGTGGCTGTCATTCAGCACTCAAGTTGTGGAAGGGGCAAGCCAAGGCATTTTGTAACATTTTAGGTCCCTTAGTTTTTATTATGGGTGTACTGTTAACAGCCAAACTGTTTTGTTCAGAGATGGTTGATCAAGCCTGTGTTGCAGGGAAGGGGCTAAACTGCAGCCCAGCCACGTGTTACTTTCACTTTCTCTCTCATTCTTGTGTTTCGCTAACCCAGACAGTGGTAGTGTGGTCGTCAGGGGTTATCGTGCACAGAATGAGAGCTGGAGATGTGTGGTTATTGGTTAGACTAGGGCAAGAAGTGGCTCAGTGCCACTGCAGTTGTTAAACACAGTACCTATGGCAGCACATAATTAATATGTTGGGCCTTTAGATAGGAATTGTTACATCCCTACACAAAATATGAAAGAATAACAAACCATCTCAAAGACATCGTGCCGTGTCCTCCTATTCCCGTCTACTTCCCAGGAAATTCCAGGAACAAGAATGTCCTCCCTCGCCAGAACCTACTCGGAAGGAGAAAGATAAGAGTGGCTGCCATTGTGTAATCGTCTGAGCAGACCGTATCACTGTAGCTACTGTCAACACCCACCCCTCTGCCTGATATCACATCCTCTGTGGATGACTGACTGCGGCCTTCCTTCTCCACATGCATGACTTCAGACAGCCACACCTGGGATGCTTTGAACAGGGTCGGCTGTCCCCAGGACTTCACTGTAGTCAATGCCAAATTGTAACACCACTCTACCTTCGACAGTAATCTGATTCACGATGAGAAAGAGTCCCAACACTAAACATTGCCTTCTTAATCTGTTTATCAAATTATTATTTTTTTTTATTATTTTTTTTTTTTTTATTCTGAAGGACTACTCTTTGCCTTTTGGTGACATTTGTACTTTGCCGAGATTGAATGACAAATATATATCCAGAATGTTAGTTTTTGTTTTTCTTATCAGAACAAAGAGATTATTTTATGAAGCTTTGAGTATTGTGCCATTTTGACTCCCATGTGCTACTGTACATATGTGATATTTTGTTGTGATTTTGAAAGTGTATTTCTAATGACCTATTAAACCACCACAGTACTGTGTGTGAGGTTGAGTTTGGTTTTACATATATGGAAATAAACATATATGTATATATCCTGTATATCTAATGCCTAGATAGCCATTAAAGATATGATGGCAACACCTTCTGGCATCTAAAATGGATCCATTGCTTTAAATGTGGATTCTGCTTTCATCTCAGTGGCCAACTATGGTTTGCACTGTATACTGTATTTGCATTTTTAAGTCTTATAGATTGTAGAATAACCCATGCCATATCTCCTTAATAGCTTGCAGATGTCGTCTGTTTATTTCCTCAAGGAGACAGTGGCTCAATATAACCTATACTCGTCTCATTGTCAGCGAATGCAGGATAAAAGTACTTGTAGCATATGGTGTAACTCCCAAAACTATAATTTCAGAATCCACAAGTGATGTCAAAAACATTAAAAAAACACAAAAAAAACATTTCATTCCAAAAATCATCAACCAAAATCATTCCTGTTGAAGCAATTTTGCATTGCATTTCTGTGATACATAGGCTATCAAGACATGATGCATAGATCAAGTAATATTTAATCCTGTTAAGAAAATGTTCATCATTCCAGTGACATGGTGGCAATGAAGTTATTTTTTTATTTCCTTGAATTATTTATCATTTTCATATAATTTGACCTCTTGCTCTTTAATCAGTAGTATGGTTTGGGAATTATAACAGCAGATGCCCTGAGATGGGTGCCTTCACACCATCAGGCTTTTATAAAGTCCCATATCTGTCATCATCACCATGGAGACAAATTAGCTGAGTTTTGCTTTTCACATCTGTAATTCTGTTTGGGCATACAAATGAAATATTGTAGTTTTTTTTGTTTTGTATTGTCATCTTGTTATATAAGATAAAAAGAAAATGAGATGATGGAAAATATGGACTTGATTAAATGTTTTTACTCTACTTTTATACATTATTTTCGTAACAAACTAGTTGACAGGTATTTTTCTATGTTTATAAGTGAATACAATTTCACAGCTCAGCTGTATGAATATGTAAAGAACAATATTTAATTATCTCAATTGTTTTTAATTGAAGATGACTTTTGGCCCAAAATTGGATTTGTAGATGTGAATGAATTTTCTTATAGTGTCTTATTAGTACTAATATAGTGTTGGTATATTCATGCAAGCCAATCGGCTAGAAGAGTGTTGAGGAGACAATTCTGTAAGCAAAATGCTTCACACTTATACAGCACTGATGTTTGAATGAACCACATCCCATACTTCGGCTAAATGTAGCGTTCTCCTTTTTTTCCATGTCCTACCACATGTCTTGCTTGGTGCTCTAATAAAACCTTATTGAGCCAAACGTGACAGAATGTTCTTTTCTGTTACAAAGTCATGTGCAGATTAAATACAGTTTGAGTCTTGAGATAGATATAAAATGATACTAACTTTTATTTTTATCGTTATATCTTTAAGCACTATGTTACTTATTATTTCTATATTATACTGACAATTAATGTAGTAATGCATTTTAGCTTTTGATCAACAAGAATTTGAACAATAAACAGGCACGTTTAAGCCTAAGTAAGCCTCAAACGAACACGATTTCACCAATGATCAGCCATGAGAGAATGTAATGCACAATGTATCGTCGTCTGCTGCTGTAGGACCTGCGTACTCGTTCTCACCCTCCCACGGTCAACAATGGTACAGTCCGAGAAACAACATCTACAGAACATCTCCACCGATTCACTAAAAGCGATTCCTAGTTCGTTCATTCAGTGCAAACATAGCCTCTCAACAAATAACAGCGCTTGTCCATATTTGATTCGTCTCTCTCGTCGAGTCCATAACAGTTACCTGTCATGGATGGAGTCGGCAACAGGAGCATGTCTTACAGTAGATGGAGTTATAACAGGTAAGAACGCATGAGAACGATTTTTTTACGTTTAAAAGTCCAAAAACAATGCCAATGCAATGGTATTTTACACCCAGTTACCCTCTGTGTGCATATGTATAACTGATATCTCTCAACTCGTTGTACAGCTGATAGGCCTATGTATGTGCAAATATTACAGACAGGATAGATATCAGAACAAATACATATCTTCATCAGAACAAATAAATATCTTCACTGAAACAAAACTCAGAGCTTGCAGGTGTGTCCTGTGTGTATAGGCTATTTGGCTATGTCATAAATAGAGATATTGATAGTTTATAAGGAGTTGTGTTCATACTGTAGGTATTTCATGAAAATGCTCCAATCTTTCAACATTTGTCACTGGGAAACAGTGAATTTAACATTATTTATGTGCGTGTGTGTGCGTGTGTGTGTGTGTGTGTGTGTGTGTGAGAGAGAGAGAGAGAGAGAGAGAGAGAGAGAGAGAGAGAGAGAGAGAGAGAGAGAGTGAGAGACAGAGTGAGAGAGAGAGTTGGTGATGGGGGGCATACAGTTATGACTAAATAGGATTTGACTGTCCCTCAATTGAAATCTTAAATGTTGCTCTGGGAAATATTATGCATACAAACATTTAGACTAAAGTGTGATCAAGATATCCAGAGTATACTCAAGAAGAAAATAAAAATAATATATTACATTAATATTTGGCTTTGATTAAACTCAGTTATGGTTGTGAATAAGTGACTTCCTAACTGAGTCCCATTCCCTGCTAGTAACATAACTTCTAATGCTGAACATTACATTACAGTATTATCGATAGCTCAGAAATATTACTCTAAAAATGGACTTACCTAAAATCACATCGCATCAAAACATGCAGGGACTTGAAATCATTAAAAATATTACCGCTGGTGTTTTCAACGGTTTGGCTATTTGCCTTTCATTGTTTACAAGCTGTGGCTCTTGTGATGCAAGCCATGTTTCTCTTTAGACAAAACATGCAGAATGCTGGTTCTGCATTAGCACATGTCCCAACAGCATTAACAGACTATGAACAATCAGTGTGACAAAGAGCCTGTTGGATGTTTCCTGTAATGATTGTTATTATTATATATGCTTATTATCCTATCAACTGTATTATTGTATTGCATCTTCCTATGGGATACACTGTATTCCAGTTAGGGCTGGTTGGTTGGTATTGCCTGATTCTGCAGAATCTGACTTAATGATGTGTATAGTCTCAGAGACATGTTGTGAAACATGATAAAGTAGGTCATATTAATACTCCCAGGATAGGTTATCAGGGTGGTGGAACCTTTCTTGTGTAGTCCAGCAATGTATGACTAATTGTAAAGGAAACCCTGCTACTAAACTGCCTTTCCCCCCATAGATCCTGTATCTATTGCCCCCTCTCACAGCCATGCAGCACAGTCAGTAACACCATGTGATTATATCTACAGTATGCTTTTTGTATTCCCTCATGTGTCTTGCATTATAAATTACGGTTACAGTGTATGTGTGTGCGTTCACCAACCCGCTCAGTAAACACAATCCTAGAGCCGAAGGTGGGTGTACACACTAGTTTCACTCGAGCAAGAAATGTATTTCATTAACAGTATAACGATTTGTAATTGTGCTGTCATTCACAACATCCGTATTAGAGACGCCATCCACACAGCAAAATAAAGTCAGTTAAATGCAAAGTAAGCACGATAGGCGATCCGAGAGCCAGGAGCCATTGTCACGAGCAAACGTACGGATGCTCCATTAGCACGTTTGGAGCATCCTGGCTCATTTGCAGGCTGAGGTCGGCAAATCTTTAAATGGTATTGAGTTTTAGATCATATATCAAAGATGTTGATCAACATGTTCTGAGCCGCTATCACCTTCTGTTCTCTGTGAATGAATGTGCATGTTATCTACTGGGTCTTAAAATGTCAGGGGATGTGCACACATTGTTTTTGCTATGTGCCTTTGTCAGGACGTTAAGATAGATACAAAGTTCTTAAGGCGTGTTTGTTTGGATGGTCTGAAGGGTATATGTCTGTTCAAGGAGAGTGTTGTTGACAGACCTGACCCTCTGACAAATGAGAGGCCAATGAATGTGCCAGATGAAGATCAGGATGAATAAACATCTTTTGGCTGAACCAGTACAAGCAGGCAGCCAATCTGCTAGTCATTATTCTGTGTAGTTGTGTGAAGAAAGGAACATATAATTAATTGATTGATTGAGGCAGATTCAATATTTCATATTGCACTGTTACTTTCACAGCTTACTCCTGCTATGTACTGTGTGCATATTAAATGGGGAGACAATAGTTGACCTTTGTTTGCAGATTTCAAGGGGCTACATTAAATAGTGCCCTTCATCATACAGTATGGATGCTCACTGGACTTTATCTTCAAATTAATAGGTTACATGTATTAGAAATGTGGTTTATTGCACATTTATGTTAAAGCCTCTATAACCTTCAATTAATTATGTAGCATCCTTACCCTAATAAGTCAACCAGCCCAGTCTGTCAACGTGCTGATGTTATAAAATAACATTCTCAAACTGGACACCAGTACTATTTTCATTCACCATTGACTTTCAAAACATACAGTACTTATATGTATATTCTTATTATCCTAATTTGTAGAATTGTTTGTAGCATTTAATTAAAGATATTTAGTATTAAAGATTAACCTTTTCAACTGGAGTAATTTGATAATATGTTCTACCTGTAACGCCGTGAAGGCGAGGCGAGTGAAGACTAACAAAAACAAAAACGAAAAGCAACAAACTGCCGAACGAGCCAACACGGCTAAACTTTTAATCTAACTCAAACTCAAAACAAAACAGAAACAAGCAACGCAAACAGGTACAGTACACATCCACGAAAAAAGCACACAAAACAATAACCCACACCCAGTGACGGCTCCTGCTCCAAAAATTTGGGAGGGCAATTGTTTTGGTGACCCATTCAATAGCCTAGGTAAATTA
>JAODUK010021606.1:0-25356 GCA_027564635.1 Typhlichthys eigenmanni
CTTTTACGTGTGCATGTCACAATTTTCTAATAAGCAATTTGTGTACATGTGACAAAAACCTGTGATACTGTGTTGATCTCTGCAGGTGAGAAAGGCGTCTGTATGGACCTCCCTGGACCTACAGGATTAAGAGGGGAGCTTGGTTTCCCAGGGCCGCAAGGTATACTGTAGTCCTAAGAGCTTTCTTCACTGGTGTTTGTCAAATCTCTTTGACTTGGTTGATTTAATGGTGTTCTTATGATCACAGGTCAGAAAGGATTACTGGGACAACCTGGGGACCAAGGCAGCGCTGGTTTTGATGGTATCGATGGAGTTAAGGGTGAGATAGGCGACCCTGGCATTGGTGGTCTCCCAGGTAAGATGTCCTTTAACTTTGCCGTGCTGTTGAAAGGGTTTTTATAGGGGTGCCCTCTATATTGACTCAATATCGGTATCTCAATATCATGTTGCGCAATACCATATGGAAATGTTGCAGAAAGTATGCAATATTCCGTTAATTTTATGGAGAGATGCGTTCGTTGGCTGTGTGGCTTAGTTGCATACGAATTAGACAGAAAAGTAATATGTGTGGCTGAGGGAGACAACAACACAATGGAGGTTGAAGAGGAAACATTAGTGGCCAAAAAGAATGCCTCCTCTGTAGATTGAAATTACTGTTGCTGTACCAGTCAAATATGAAACTTGTTTTGATATGTTATGAACCTATTTTGATGCATTTTAACATATTACTTATGTTTAAAAATATAAAAATGAAATTTGATATCACAGTATTGAGGATCAATATCACATGTTGTCAATTTCGTGCAACCCTAGTTTGTAACCTGTTGTCAAAATGCAGCATAGTCATTCTGCTTCTGCGGTCTCCTCCAGGTTCAGACGGACAGAGGGGGTTTCCTGGTAGCCACGGTCACAAAGGATTTCCTGGAACGCCCGGTGATCCAGGGACTGCTGGCTTCCCCGGGTTCCCAGGAGAAAAAGGTACCCAATAGCCCCACATTGTTTCCTGTCTATCCACTGTTTGACACACGCATGCGCACACACACATACACACACACACGCACACACAAACACACACACATAATCTTTCTTGCCCACACAGAGTGATGCAATTTTACTTTTCATTTTCTTGCAGGTTTCACTGGCCTGAAGGGTCTTTATGGCTTACATGGTCTGAGCGGTCAGAAGGGTATGCCCGGTGTCCCAGGTACTACACAGAAATAACAAATGATAGAGTAAATGCTGAGGTGATTTGCTGTGGCCTCTCAGGAAAGTTCCCAAGCATCAGACGTGTCTTACTGTAAGCCGTACCTGCTGTCACCTTCCAGGTCAAGACACGTATGGACCAGGAGGACAGCCTGGGCTCAAAGGTGTAAAGGGGGAGAGTGGGGACCCCAATAGCGAGAATGGTGTCCCCGGCACGGCAGGTTTGAAAGGCTTCCAGGGACCCACAGGTTAGTCAACACTTAGATTGAGATTAAATCACATTCAACCCAACGAACCATTCCTCCTTCGCCAGCTCGTTTCCATTTCATCTCGGAAAACGTGCTGTGTCTGCAGTGTTAGTTGATAGCAGTAGAAACCCCTATGATGTTATTCGACAACCTCAACCACAGTCATAGATGCATGACATTATCCAACATGCAGCGGCTGTTGCTGTATATTTCTTTCATAAAACATGGTGTGTTTGATCAGGTGACCCGGGCCAACCAGGACCCCCAGGGTTCCAAGGACCCCAGGGACCAGAGGCAACTCCCGGCAGACCTGGTGCCATTGGGGATCCCGGATTCCAGGGAATTAAAGGACACGAAGGTAGGACTATTATAATAAGTGTACAGTTTAAAAACATCCATTGGTAACAGATGAGAGAAAATGCTTAATTTTACGTTACAACATTGTTACAAGATTCTTGCGAAACATGGATTAGGTTAAAATCATCCTAAACTGGCTATAATTAATATTGTATTGTGTTTGTGTGGGAGTCATTACTCCCATAGGATATCATGTGTGTAATCAATGTGTTAGGTTTTCCTGGTCGTAGAGGACTTCCTGGAATTGACTCTCCTCCTGGAGAAAATGGCATTTCAGGAGCAATGGGATTCCCAGGATTCCCGGGACAAAAAGGATTCAAAGGCGAACAAGGACCATCAGGATCTAGGGGACATAGTGGGATATCTGGCAAAAAAGGTATTTGAAACAGTGATTTTGTGTAGTGCTGTATTTGTGCTATTGATTGTATGCTATATGGTATAACAGTATAACCGCATATTGTATTGTTACAGACAGTAACATTATTATTAAGATCAGCCATCGTCTGGCTTTGGTTTCAATTATTTGCGTTATGCAGGGGTGAAAGGAGAGCCAGGGCTGATGGGAATTCCTGGAAGGTCTGGTTTCCAGGGAGACAGAGGACCGGTGGGTCCAAAAGGAACTACTGGCCCAACAGGTATAAAATGTGATGTGAATGAAATACTGCACGGCCTTCATTCTCTATTAGCCAGCAGAAGTAATCTTCCATTCATAGCTTCAGTGAGCACACATGTAAACATACTGTGGCCATTTGCTCATTATGGCCATTTTTGATTGACATGTCAATTGACCCAATTGGAGCTGTCCAAACATATATTAGCTAATAAGAATGTGTGTTGAATGAATAGCCCTGCCCTCTTCTTACAGACAGAGCCAATTGCGATCGATTGTGTAGGGCAGGCAATTACATTTTTAACGTGGGTTTATACAGAGACGGTAGGGATTAACGGGAAATGCAAAAAATGAATGCATGATGGAAAATAAACACGAACACTCGAATCCCAATATTTAAAATCGAATGCATACCCAACGAATGACAACCCGAATAGCCAGAGTATTTGGGGCCAGGCCTAGCTCATAGCATTAGCACTAAATGTGTGCTGCTTTCTACTTGGCGCTTGGTTCTTGGATTACACTAGAGCTATCACTGGGGTGAATCCAACTCTGACACTGGGCATGTGCAGGTTTTCCCGGCATCACCGGCCAGCCAGGTCCTCCGCCACTGCCCGTCAGAATCCCTGGGGAAAGAGGTCCACCTGGACCGCAGGGTATTAGGGGACCACATGGAATCCGGGGTGAACCTGGGCCTCAGGGACTTCCTGGCGATTCTGGTTAGTAATGATTATGAGCGGTCCCCAATAATGCAATCATATATTTTAGGTGGTCACTTACAAAAGCAAGCAAATGTTTAGGCTGTTGTCAATTATTTTGAGTATTGCATATGTGAATACAGTCATTTACATGTAAAATATATAGCTAAATGATCCCCGATGACATTCTGCTGTTGTTATTCTAACATAATGTTGTCTGCTTATGATAACTGTCCTGTAGTGTTCAGCTATTGCCAGGTGTACTTATTCTAAGTTGCTTTGGATAAGTGTCTGTTGTAAATTGCTACCAAACAACCTCATGAAAAGACATGGTTTAAGAACAACTGCATTAGAATGAAATGTTATTGTGCTGGTTTACTATGTAGGTTTCATCGGACCCAAGGGGAACAAGGGCATGCCAGGGATTGGTGGCACATCAGGAACTCCTGGGTACCGTGGAGAGGTTGGATCAATCGGTCACGCTGGACTCCAAGGCCTAGAAGGTGTGTCTGGGGATTTAGAGAAACAAATGGATTCATGTATTAGTGACTGAGGAAGCAAGCCTGTGGTCATGGAAATTCTGAGCAACACTTTAGTGACCACCACACACTGAAGGTCAACCACAGAGAGCATGGAAACACCACTATTAAGTAATTATTGAAGTGAAATAGTTACTCATTCATGGCCATTCTTGTATGCCATGTGTTTGTGGCTTGCTTTGTGATTTAAATATGGCTATATACTGTGCCCTTTCTTTTAAAGTGTTACAGCACCCTAAATTGTGTTTTTGAGCTGTTAACTAAACAATGACTGCAATGTGATGAGACATAAAGTCTGGTGGTAATATTGACACACTTCTCTGTCACTTTGTAAAATGTAAAATCAAATCTGTATTTTGTGGTCTGACACTGGCTCTACACGTCATATCCATCCACACTCATCCTGACTTTGGCTGGTTTCCAGCAGTACTCCTCTTCAGCTCACACGTCATCAAGTGCCCCCTCTCAGCAGCTCCCCTCACTCAACTTATTCGACTACGTTTTAGCACTGTTCAAAGTTGCGTAATAGGTGGAGTCAGGCTCAAAGCTCAAAACGCCTCCTTTGTTTCTTTACACTTGTAGGTTACCGTGGAAGGCCTGGTATTAATGGACTGCCTGGTATGCCTGGTCGCAGTGTCAGTGTGGGCTACCTGCTGGTGAAGCACAGCCAATCAGATCAGACTCCCATGTGCCCCATTGGCATGTCTAAACTGTGGGGTGGTTACAGTCTGCTCTATTTTGAGGGCCAGGAGAAAGCTCACAACCAAGACCTTGGTAAGTCAGGCCTGAATGGTGTCATTACAAAAAGCATTAACATCGCATTATCACAACGCAGTCTGAAAGAAATTCTGACGTTTTCATTATATTTCTTGATGTTTTCAGTCTGTGATTACTTTTACGGTATAACTGAAAAAGGATTTAATTTACGGTAATGCAACCACATAAACTTGCAGTAAATTAAAGATTTTTTTCAGTAAATATAATTTTAGTTGTTTCGATAAAATACCAACTGGAGGGAACTCATTACTCATTGACACTTGTGTAACTCCACCAAGGACTGGCTGAATGTCGATAGAATAAGACATGACATTGCCCTTTGCAGGACTGGCTGGCTCCTGCCTCCCACGCTTCAGCACAATGCCCTTCCTGTACTGCAACCCGGGAGATGTGTGCTACTACGCCAGCAGAAACGATAAGTCTTACTGGCTGTCAACCACCGCCGCTCTGCCCATGATGCCCGTCGTAGAGGGTGAGATCAAACCATACATCAGTCGCTGCTCTGTCTGCGAGGCTCCATCCGTTGCCATAGCAGTCCACAGCCAGGACATCACCATTCCGCAGTGTCCGGCAGGCTGGCGCAGCCTCTGGATTGGCTACTCCTTCCTTATGGTGAGTTATGTTGGACCGTGGTGCTTCCTATTGTTGCGCTGCGGGGTACCAAGCGCTACTGTAAACAATTAGCAACACTATTGGGGGGAAATACAATGGCTTAAATGCACAGGTAGACAAGACAGGAGAGACAGACCGTTGAACAACAACAATGGACAGCAGGTGAAACTTAAAAGACATGATAACTAAGACACAGGTGAAACTTATTAGACATGATTAACTAAGACACATGTGAAACTTATAAGACATGATTAACTAAGACACAGGTGAAACTTAAAAGACATGATTATCTAAGACACAGGTGAAACTTATAAGACATGATTAACTAAGACACAGGTGAAACTTAAAAGACATGATTATCTAAGACACAGGTGAAACTTATAAGACATGATTAACTAAGACACATGTGAAACTTATAAGACATGATTAACTAAGACACAGGTGAAACTTAAAAGACATGATTATCTAAGACACAGGTGAAACTTATAAGACATGATTAACTAAGACACAGGTGAAACTTAAAAGACATGATTATCTAAGACACAGGTGGAACTTATAAGACATTCTATGAAACACAGCAGACGGAACAATGGCCTAGTCCCAATGATCACACTCACGGACACATAGACTTTGAGGCGCATTCCTGAGGGCTAGGGCTGTCCCACTGTCAAAATGTTACGTGCATGAGGGCTCTCAGACATTTTGAGCCCACTTTCAGTAAGACTGCATTTCTGCAGACATTGCCTGTGGGAATTGCCCACAGTTCATATGGTTGTGAAACATTGGGTAACAAAAGGAAGCTCGGGAAGTGTAAAAAAGGTCAACGACTGACGTAAGATTAGTAAAGCAAGACCGTGGAACACGTATGAATCAGCAGCCAGTCCCTTATGTGTTATGGCAGACAGGTAAAACTTAAAATGAAAAAGCTACAATTAAAAACCTACATTTTACCTATCCTAAGCCCCGCCCTCTTTTTGCAGTTCCTACAATAAAAAAATGTTGGCCTCCGTCAGATTTTTGGAATCTGACAGAACCTCTCATCACAGGAAAACACAAAAGTTGATGAGAGGTTCCGCCATATTCAAAAAATCTGACGGAACCTCTTATCAACTTTTGTGTTTTCCTGTAATAGCTTTCTATGGTGTTTTGTCCAACCTAGTTACAGTAACTAGGTAGGACAAGTGAAAGGGGCGGTCAGTAGTCAGTAGTCCTCAACATGTTTTGTCTTTGTCAAGGTAATGTAGTAAGTCACAAAGTTCTGTCCCGTTCCAATGTATCCAGTCCTTGGAGCCTCTCGCATCATCACTTGATCACTTACCAGGTGATGTCACTAACGTCTGTGAGGGGTCAGGGCTGGAGGCCTTAAGGGGTACAAAGAGGCCGGGCCAATGAACAGAGAGCTGGAACACAAAGGAAACACTGAAAATTACAAGACTAACATATAGCGAACATGAGACACCTATAGTGTGACCTGACATGCAGTTCACACATACGGTAGCTTTGACTATTTATAGGTATAGTCAGCTATTATAAACTAAATGTAAGATAATGCACTTTTTGTAAAATCCATCAAATATCTCCTCGCATTTTATCTTACTCTTTTCTGTGCATGCTGAATAATCTGGTAGTGTACTTCTTCTACACATCCCTGGCTCCGTAAATAGGAACATAAGCAAAGTGGTTTATGTCATTTGGCTTCGCAATGCTCTTTAGTGTATGGGGCGGAGCTTATGAGGGAGTTTGTTTGTGAGTTGAGCTCGGCGTTAGCAAGCGTTCTCGAGGATGCCTAACGCTGTGCCTGACTTTCTCAAGCTGGCGCTGTTGCAAACGTTATCGCCCTGCCGTCTCTGTCCCCGCAGCACACAGGGGCAGGTGACGAAGGGGGAGGTCAGTCCCTGTCATCGCCCGGCTCCTGCCTGGAGGACTTCCGCACGGCGCCGTTCATCGAGTGCAACGGGGCCAAAGGCACCTGCCACTTCTTTGCAAGCAAGCACAGCTTCTGGCTAACATCCATAGACCAGTCCTTCCAGAGCGAGCCGGCTTCAGACACCCTCAAAGGCGGCCAGCTCCTATCACTCATCAGTCGCTGCCAGGTTTGCATGAAGAACTTGTGAGCAAGACTCCCCCGACTCGCCTTGACTGTCTTCAGTTAGCAGTACAGATAATAGCCGCTGACCCAGTGTCATCCCCTATGTCTGCCCCATATATCTCACTGCTGCAAGCAAGGGGAATGTAATTGCTGACCTTAGATCAGTGCTCGTGTGAAGCATTGTGCTCTAAAAGGTCTGACCTTAATACCAAAGAACTGATGTTATGGGCTGAAAAAGGGTGTCTTACTGTTGATAGAAAAACAGAACAGAAGGTTCAGTCTAATGCTTAGAGTGTATTTTTGTTATATTTGAAGTGGTGCTTTTTTTTTTATTAACTTATTACCTCAACCAATATAATATACAATGATTAATGATTAGAGAACATACACTACAGATAGACCAAATATGTCCATGTGTATATGCACTGCTTTAATTGGTTCCTTAATATTAACTATTTGGGGGGTTTCTTATACTGTAGTACCGGCAATGACACTAACAATTTACTTCAAACTGTAAATTGACATGTGACAATTGACAGTATTGTGCCTTTGTTCTGATGTTCATACTAAGTCTGATCATGTTCATAGTATCAATGATAGCTTGCTCTTTGCTTATTACACGTGTATTGGCTTGTGTATTGTTAATCATGATTGTCACACATAATGCACTGATTTCATTCTCTTTACTTATATCTATTGAATGGACTTGATTTTTGCCCCACATAGAGCCTAAGGTATTTTATGTATAATAATTTCTTAAACTCCCACTGGTTTTTCTTACCTGCAAACAAGAACCAGCAATCATGATCTGTCATACAATGATGCCATTTTGTCTAGTTTTAAATTGATAGCCATAGCCCTATTGTCAGATTCACTCAAATAAAATAATGCTTACATTTTAGAGCAATCTCACATGCTGTCAAATATAAGTCCATACTCCACAATACTGTCATTTTAACATCACTGGTGCGATTTACACTTCTAATTTTCTATAAAACAAAATTATTTGACAGTATTGACTGTGTTCACACTGTTATCTTTTAAGGCAATGATAACAGTACATTTTGTTTTTGTAATGATATATTAATTGAAAAATATTTAACCCTCCCGCTGTCCTAAGGCATTTCAGCAGACTAGCAGCAGAGGGAGCGAACTGCGGAATGTCATATGTCCGTGTTGTGGTTGCTGCCCGCTACTGGCAAGTGCACCGGTCATTTTGACCCATAGGACAGCGCGAGGGTTAATGTAGAAAAATTAGTTGACCATTTTAAACAATTTAAAAAGGGGAGTGTTTTGCTGTATGTTTAAATTTAACATACATATTTGACTTTTTGAAAATTTGCAGAGACAATATTACTGCATATAAACAGAATAAAAGTGCTTTCTTTTCCAGGTTTAATAAGTAGGTGAAATCTGAAACCAATAAAACATTTATTTTGGATCTTAAGGCCACATTTTTTCAGTGCGAAGTGTAACACAATTGCATTGTAATATGATTTAACGTTTTTTTCTTCTGACTATTTACTCAGTTATTTTATTTACTTACCATTATATTATTATAATCACACATGAGAACAACTCAAAATAAACTCTTTATTATCTCTGCAACATAACCAAAATGAACAGGGACATTTACAGTATATATATCGATAAATACATTTACTGAGAATATCGTGCAAACGTGGTCAATAAATGCTAGTACAACTTGTGAACAAACCTGTTGTGAGTTTGATGAATTAGAAGTTCCTCAAACCACTTTACACTAAACAACGTGCCACTCAAGTAATGTTACTGTAGGTTAATCAAAATAAGGATATTTTCACATCTTAACGTAGCAGTGACTGACTTCTAATTTGATTCATTTGACTTTTCTCAAGCCTATTGGCTCATGAAAGTGCAGTTTTGGTTCATTTGTGCATTTTGAAACAGAATTAATTGTTCCTTCTTACTTCATCACATTCAGTAAGGATTCCAATATCTGTGATTATCAAACATGTCTTTTTACTCACATTGGCTATAGTATAAACAGTGTTTGTATGTAAATACAAAACAAACTGCACAAAGCTACCTGGTATAACATTCAGTACTCCTTTGGTCCTAAATAGTAGATTGTCGTTTTAAAAGAACAGTCACTCTCTAATTCACAGTACCTTATGTCCCCCTGGTGGTCAACCCTAGCAACAGCTAGTTTTAGCCCGCTTGCTACTGGAGCTCTG
Organism: Typhlichthys eigenmanni; assembly: GCA_027564635.1. Taxonomy (NCBI): domain Eukaryota; kingdom Metazoa; phylum Chordata; class Actinopteri; order Percopsiformes; family Amblyopsidae; genus Typhlichthys; species Typhlichthys eigenmanni. The sequence goes on from JAODUK010021606.1 coordinate 9,350, forward strand.
GTAATGTTCCAGATCCACGGTAGGAGAACGCTGGTTATCATTCCGCTTCCTAAGGATGGAGGGCAACACCAAGTCAAACAGCGTCTCAAACAGAATGTCCACGTTGTACCCGGTCTTGGCGCTCGTCTCGAAGCACATGGTCTCGGCGGGCAGGCTACCGTGTTCGTCCAAGCCCTTGTAGCGCAGTATTCTCCCATACAGCGACACTGCCTCCTCGTGGCTCACCTGCTTACGCACCATCGGGCTGGTAGGGAAGGTGGGCGAGGCCGGGGGCGTGGGACAGGCCGGAGGCACCTGCGGCTCTGTCCGCTCTGCGGGGTCTTCCGAGCCGCTGTCGGAGGCCTGAGTCAGCTGGGCTTTGGGTTCTGTGAGGTCAGCCTTGTTGCCCACAACGGCGTAAATGCAGTCGTGGCTAGCAGTGTCGGTCAAGGACAGGAAGCGCTCCTCCAGCTCAGCCAGACTCTGCCAGTTGGTTACGTCGTAGGTGAGGATTACAGCCGCCGCACCTCGGCAGTACATGGAGCCCAACCCGTGGAACTGCTCGCGGCCTGTGGAAGACAGGCAGGCATTTATCACTGCGACCCTCGAATCTCATACACAGCCCAGGCCCTGACTACGTAAGAGAGGGGAACCACAGTGTTATGTGCAGGGACTAGTGTTGGGCAAGTTACTCAGGAATAGTAATAAGTTACTATTTACTTATTTCTCCTTCAAAAATACATTATTTTACTTTACTTATTATTGGGTCTTAAAAGTAATAAAATAAGAAATAAGAATAAGAAGAATAAGAATAATACATAAAAATACGTTACTAGTTACATTACTATATTACTTTCACTATCACTACCCTGCCTTGCCTCTTCCTAAAAATGAAGTGTGGCCAGCTCATTTTAGAGCTGACCCCTCTTTATTGGAACAATAATGAACCTTAGGAGTCAACAATCAGCCAAAGTGAAAACATTGCAGCCTCTCAAACCAGATGATTGACAGGTTGGTTCAATTAGCCTAACCTAAGTTTGCGAGGACCAGAAATCTCGTTCTTGTAATGCAGCCTCACTTGGATTAGTAACAGTAATATTACCGTTTTAGAAATAGTAATTAATTACACTACTAGTTACTGAAAAAAGAACAAATATTACAGTAACTAGTTATTAGTAACTAGTTACTGCCCAACACTGGCAGGGACCACCTCCATCTTTAATGTAGGTGCCTGCTGAACGGCAGGAGAATGAACCTGTCCTATACCATAAATGTAAGTGCAAGGAAAATGTATTGTTTTGAGGAAATTAAAACTTTTCACAAAGTGAGGAATTGTGAATGGTGAAATTAATGGAAAAAACGTGAAATGCACATAGTACACACAGAATATTTCCAATGAAAGATCAAAACATTGTAATGGACTTTTTGAATACCGGCTTCGTCTGCTAGTTTATTTTTTCAACTCCAGACACAAAAAAAATATGCATAATGTTGACCTTTGTTCCAATTATATAAAAATTAGTCACTCAATGTGTAGAAGAATCTTTTGTGGTTCAATATGTTATACCAAAAGAAAAATGTATAATTTCATCTAGGTTTTTGGATCTGAAAATATATTCTTATTTACAAAAGTACTATTGTGGTAAAACGAGGCAGGCTGACATGTGACACCATACGTCCGTTAAAGGAAACACTGAGGTGCAATAATGAAAAAAGTTACATTCATAAACAGCCCCAATATTTGTTAATCGGGGAAAGTACTGTGGCAGGAAAGCATGGAATAAGAGCACAAACTAATGTACGTGAAGTCATGATTCTTACAGCTGTGGTCTTCGGATCATAGGCCTGTCATGTGACTGATAAGAGGAACAAGCCAAGCCCGGCGCTTTAAAGTTAAAGTCGTCAAGTCCAGCAAACTCCTTAAAGTTAATTATCTCTCAAGCACACCTCATGTTTCAAATCGTGAACAAAAAGGTCTTAGACCTTTTCTTTAAGGACAATTACATTAAAGGACAAGCCATAATGGTCACTTTGCAATAGTTCCATTCTCTGCTCTGGGCTCCCAGCAAACCCCCCTGATATTATTCAGTGCTGATGCCAGATTTTCTGTAACCCAGTGACTAAAAAGAAAATGTGCAATGGCATTCAGTCAGAGGTCATGGAGTTATAGTGCAAACATGGGAAACAGTATTTTGGTTTGCACTTTGTCTTTGTAACCAACAGCTATTCTATTTGTTCAAATGACCACACAATTGTCAGGTGGAAAAGAATGTTTTTTCCTTTGTTCCAAAATGTCTTGTTTAAAACTAACACAGAACATAACCAAGCATTGAATACAGCATGGTATTCAATTGTGACTACTCCTTGACCTGTCAATGTGCAATTCTGCAATCCCAAGGACAAAATGAGAACCACTAACCACTTGGAAACTATTAATATGCAAATTTATAAATGGGGATTTACTCATTGCACAAAGTACAATATGGTTACTTCCAGCTCACAATACAAAAAAAAGACTATACCACACAAAGCATAACTGTTTGCTGTTATTTGTAACCACACAGAACATGCCAAAGTAATAATAATCAATCAAGGGTATGTCACATGTAACGAAAGTGTGTAGTCACTTTTCTTGTAAACTGCCTCTCATACTGAGAATATGACCTTATGCTGGTGACCCAGGCACATACAAGCAAATAGATGATTGATTATTAAGAATTCTATACCATTTAGCCTAATCAAAAACTAGATGTTATTTCTAAAATATGTGACGTGACATACTACTGTATATGCCACTCAGTGTTTACGCATTGGTGGCCTATAGGCTCTAAAGAAAAACAAACGGTGAGTGTACACTCTCTATTGACCTATTCAAACCTGGTCTACGATGATTGGCATGTCAATGTCGAATATGTTTGAATAGGTAAATATTTATGATGTATTTAATCGTATTTTTTTTTGGACCACCTTCAGGCCCATTACTAGAAACGTTGCAATGTGAACAAGAACATTATTTCTTGATATGTCGGCTATTCATACTCTAATCTGATTTTCAAAGAGAGAAGAATTTATAGGGTAGCCTACTAAATAAAATGGGCATTGCAATAACATCAGGCCCTGTGTGCCTGCCATGTCAAGTGGAATTAACTTAATTATCCTGTAGCCTATTAACAACAGCAGCAGCAGTTCGATTACGTAGTCACAAGCACGATTATGTAAACAACGTGATAGTCTACAAAAGGTAAGGGGCGTTTGTCGCAATTAGAATCTATATAACGACATTAAATAATCATATTGAGTATTACGGTACCGTACCGGCGGTATCCCATATTGAGATGTTGTAGGGTCCCCACTGCTTGAGGAAAAATGCCCCTCCAACGGTGCTGACGGTGTCTCTGAACTTCCTCTCAGTGTACCTGTGGAGTAGAGACGTCTTCCCCACGTTCATATCTCCCAGGATTACAACTTTCACGTCGGGCTTCTTCATCTTGGACGCCTTGGGCATGTTCAGGTGCTTGATTGACTTTGGTAATAAAACAAAGCAAACTAGCTGGTGTTTTATCTTGGGATTGTTCGCGAAGCCACGTCTGATACAAGATAACTTTTACAGCACTCCATTATTTGATTGAAATGCGATTCGATCCCAAGTTTCCCAACACTGGTTTTGCTGCTGTTGCCTGAACTTCAAAAGTTGAGAGATGAAAGGGTAAGTTGGTAACTATCCAATACTGTAGTCGGGAAGAGGTATGAGAGGTTTACATCACTGGGTCGCCCTGAGTGAGGGGCGGCTCTTGGATTCGTGACAAGACTGCTTTTGTTTTATCAACCTGACGAAGAAAAACTAAGAAAACTCAAATAGTGTGTCGTATATTACTGGTAACACACACGCACGCTAATTTAACAATTTTAAACGTATATTGTTATTTAGCTCCATTGTGAACGGCTACCGTATACCTTTAATTACTTCAGCCAATTGTATTTCAGAATGTTCAACTATCTTCCCTACACTGATGTGCCTCATGATCAGGAACGGGACCATTGTTGCATTTTTACCAGAGTTGGCACGAAATTCAAGTTTAGGTAAGAAGACGTACAACGACACCTGTCACAGAAGGGTGAATATTTCGCTGATGGTCGGTTATTTTAGGGAAAAAATAAAGCGGACATTGTCAGAATGCTACAGGAGACGCAGATCATGGTGTTTTGCTTAATTACAATTACACTCTCGATTATATCACTGGCCTATGTAAACGACCAAGGTAAAGATAATGCAATTTTACACGACGAAATTCTAATGTATTCATTATTACCTTAACGACTAGGATATATTACTGAGTGTTGTCCTCATTGCGAAACTTGTTTTCTTTGGGTGCCTTTAGGACCCCGCAGAAAATCTCCCTCTGATTACGCGATTACGTAGCAAGTTTTCCTCAGGCTGATCTGAGGCCAGTTTATTCCACTGACAGGATGCTGGCGAAGGGGCGGGGAAGCTGATCCTTTTTCAGTTCGCCCTAGAACCTAAACTACGTATAATGACACTGCTAGACGGTAATACGATTAGAGACAGGTCTTTGCGAAGCCTAGCATAGAAGAGTTGCTCAAAACAAGTTCATGTACTGGTCTCGTTGACTAAAACATTGTCTTAAGGTTTCCTGGCATAAGTAAAGTACAATATTGTCTAGGTACCGAGTCAACACAAGGTGGCTTTGCAGCCTGGAGCAAAGATTCGCTGCTTTTGTCATCTGCAGTGTAGATTTAATCATTCATCATCTTATTTGCCAAATGTCCTTGTAATATAAAATTGCAATTGACTATGCATGCAAATACGCGGGGCTTTTTGTGGTCTGACGTCGAGACAAGAACCTTGCTTAACATCTGGGGGGAGCAGGAAATCCAGATAGCGTTAGATGGAAACTTCCGAAACAGCTTTGTCTACCGCGACGTTGCCCGGAGATTGGGCGCAGTGGGGTTTGACAGGACACCAGAACAATGCAGAGTACGGATTAAAAGTCTGAAGAGGCAATACTTGTTAGCAAAGGAGGGTAATCTCCGAAATAATGGACAGTATCACAAGATATGTAAGTTTTACGATACGATGGAGAGAATCTTGAGCAACCGCCCCGCTATTGACCCTCAGGAGTTGATTGACAGCGGGGCGGGTGGGGATGAGACCGGGGATGGTCTGGAAGAGGATTGCGAAGATGCTCAAGGCACCTACTCCGAGAGCATGGGCGAATGCCCCATTCCTCCAGAAACTGAAGTGAAGTTGGAATCTACAACTGTCCCTATTCCTATTCCTATTCCTGTGCAAACGACAATAGGAAATAATTGTGAGTACAACCCCAGCCTCTCTTTATTTAGGATAATATATTCAGTGTTTATAATGTCTGCATTATGACTTGATGTATCTTAAAATGATGAATAAACATTCACACCCCCCTGCCACAGGCACCTCTGGGAGACAAAATAAAAACAGCCAGTCAGCCACTATGTCCGCTACAAGGCCTAAACGTCTCAGAAAAAGTTGAGGCAACTTTCCCATTGAGAAGCTGATGGAGCAGTTTCTCGAGCAGAGCGCTCAGGCCGAGGAGAACTTCTACCGGATAGAGGAGCAGCGCCTGCAGTCAGACGACCGCCGGAGAGAGTCTGAACACTCCAGGGAACTCCACATGCTCCAGATGCTCGGCCAGATGTTTGCAAACATCTCCTCCTCCCGTCCGGTTTCCACGACTACATCGTCTGGCAGCAGGACCGCGCCTTACACCCAAGGCCCTGCGTACACCAGTGCCTTCCCAACTGGTGCGGGTGACGCGTCTGGCCAACACAGATGCCCATCGCCGAGAGCCGACTGTTTTAACCAGCAGCGTCAGCATCACCAGGAATACCTAGGTCACCAGGCATTAGGTACCTGCTTCGCTATCACCCGTGGACCCTCAAGGTGGAATGTAACAAGGAAGAGAAGGAGGGACTGGAAGCCTTATCAAAGCTCAGTGATAGGCCCTGCTGTTAGACAGACCTGTCAGTTGTTTATTTGGATAGTTCGACCATATCTGTGTTGTAAAATAGGAGGCTGGTGTAGTCGATAGTCTTTCATTCTTCTTCTGTGTGTTTCCCCAGTGTTTGAGCGCTACTTGAACTTTGGATCCACGTCGCATAGAGGCATGGATAATGACCTCCTTTCACTGGTGAAGAGCATTGTCCCGCCGCTGATATCCAAAAAACACAAGGGACAAGATGGAAGAATTGGCATCATTGGTGGTTGTAAAGAGTATGTCAATAATAATAATATGTAATGTTGTCTTTTTGTTTTTAATTATTATAAATATTTGTATTTTATAATGTATTGTAATTATTAATATTATAATTTTTTGTAAATGTATTGTATTTTATAGTTCCTGTTTTCTGTATTGGGATTGATTAGGTATACAGGAGCACCATACTTTGCTGCAATCTCTGCATTGAAAGTGGTAAACCAAATCCGATTTTTAGATGACTGATCTGTCTTTTAAATGTACTTGTTTTGGGCCTTCATGGCGGTCCAGTAATGGTGTTTCCTTGCCCTCCTTTCTAGGGAGCTGACCTATCGCACGTATTCTGTACCAGGGATGCTGCAACTGTTATCAAGTCATACAGTCCTGAGCTCATAGTTCATCCTGTACTGTGAGTAGTGTTTGAAGCATGGGATGATATTAAATACTCTATCTGGCAAGGCACCGTTTCTTTCATCAGCTTGATAAGCATTTATCATATTGGCATATTATGAGAAAATCCAAAGTTCTTACTAAAACAGTTAGCTTGTTACAATGGGGAAAAAATTAAATGGTATTTTATTTAGATGTGCATTATTTATACATGGGGTATGTAATATCAATATGGATTACTAGTACTGTTATGTACTCATATGTACTGTGTGTGTGTGTGTGTGTGTGTCTGTGTGTGTGTGTGTGAAGGGACAGCCCCAACGCAGTGGAAGAGATTGAGAAGTGGTTGCCACGGCTACACAGCCTTGTGGTAGGACCAGGTCTTGGGAGAGAAGATGCACTACTGAAAACAGCTAAGGCATGTGACATGTTGCATAGGTGTGAAATCATGCCCAGTTACACTAGCATCGACCATAAGACATTCATTTATTATTAATAATAATAATAATAATAATAAATTTTATTTTGGACGCCTTTCTAAAAACTCAAGGACATCTTACATAGTAAATACATAGATATAAAAATGTTGGCTGAAAAACACATACTATAGAAATAAACATTTGATATAAATATATACATACTATAGAAATAAACTTTGATCTGAGAAATATATACAAAATAAAATTACAATACAATAAATTGAGAGTCAGTTAAGGGGAAATAAGTGTCAAAATGTCATAGGCAATCTTGAAGAGGTGGGTTTTGAGGAGTTTAGCAAACAAGGTGACAGTGGGGGCATGTCAAATGTAGAGTGGAAGTGCGTTCCAGAGTCTGGGGGCAGAGCAGCTGAAGGCCCTATTTAGAGCTGGCTTAATATCTGATAGTCTCGCAGAGCCAGCCTTTACTTACGTGAAGTCTGGGACACACAGCGCTGGCTAACTGCGTCTAGATCCGCTACTTGACCGGAGAGGTATTTTCATTAACACGCACATCAACCAAATACGTAACTCAGTTACAGTCGGACGTTAAACTTATACAGAGAAATTTGTTGAGAAATTTGCCAACACGACTCTGCCAGTTTTCAGGTATTGTCCTTTTAGTTATGAAGGCTACTGTTAGTGCTTATAATAAGTAAGAACTTAAATGTGTAAATAAAGCAGGCTACTGCACTACCGTCGCCCCGGAATTATAGATACAGATTTTGTGAGTGAAAATGCTAACAGCCAATGAAAATGTACTTCTCAATTACGGAAAGCGATGTTGAGCTTACAGGGGTCTATGCATCAGACGTTCAACAAAGAGTTGCTTATGCGACGTACGGACGGAAGAGGCTGAGACTAAATATCTGATGATGAAATGATTACGTCTGAATCTAATATGTCTAATTGTGTCTTAAATTCTTCTTTCAGGACATTATAGAGAAGTCCAAAGCAAGAGATATCCCTATAGTAATCGATGCTGTAAGTAGACAACCTTTCTTGATAAATAAAACATTACAAAGTGGAACAGATTGTGTTTGACTTGCAAACACAGGCTTGTCACATTCGGAGAGCGTGTCTGTTGTCAACAGGATGGATTATGGCTGGTTTCCCAGCAGCCATCTGTGATTCAAGGCTACCAGAAGGGTATTCTCACACCTAACCTCATGGAGTTCACCCGACTATATGAGGCCCTGGTGGGTGAGACTCTCACTAACGTTCAGTCATTCACGATAGCACAGTATGTTCCTCTTGAGATAGATGTGTCTGTCTGTCATATGTTCCCTCAGCACCACGAACCTCTGGATAGTAGTGATCATCAACGAAATGCAATGCATCTTAGTGCAGCTATGGGCAACCTGACGGTGGTGCTGAAGGGGGAACAGGATCTTATTACAGATGGGAGCAAGGGTCAGTACCAAGCCCATGCTTTGCACTGTTCATACACAAACTGCAGAGAGTTGCCATTATAGTGTGTGTTGGGTGATCCAGTCGCACAACATGCAGGTATGAAATAATTCCTAGATGCAATGAGGCTCCAGTATCCCACTTGGTGCTCAGGGATGCCTTTGCCACAGTGTAAGAGGATATGCATTTCTAAACACATTGAAGGACTGCCTTCTGCATCTGCATTGCATAATGGGAATAATGGGCCAAATACCTCATACTTTAGTTAAATCAAATCCAATCTGGACTAAGGTTGCACATACTGTGTTTTGTACATTCTTTCTAATATTCCATCCAATTAATTCAACCAACTGACAGTTAAAGCTATTGTCAGCTATTGAATGCTAATTTTAAGATATTACATTTTTTTTGGTCAAATTCACCAAGTATCTCCACACATTTCACTAGCTTATCACTTACAATTCTGGATTCAAAATGTCAGGCGTAAATACGGGCATCCTAATGACACACTGTGTGTCATCCGCATTAACATGAACAATCACTCTTCTCTTAAGCTGTGCCCACAGAGGTCTGATCATACCCTCTTGTTTTCAGTGATCTCCTGCAGCCTTGGGGGAACTGGGAGGAGATGTGGTGGACAAGGGGACCTGCTCTCTGGGTCTCTGGGAGTACTGGCCCACTGGGCCTATGCCTCCTCGGGACAAGTTAAAAGGTACTCCAGACATCATTTTACATTTATCGAATGCTTTTATTCTAATTTGTTAGAATAACAATGTGTATAATTGTTGATAGGTAATATCAGTTTTTGTAAGCAAATGTCATTCACACGCAAACAACAGGTTTTTATCATTTATCATTAGGGCTGGCTTGGTTACACATTTTACAACTTACATTACCTATTAACATATAATTCAATAATCAAAATAACGACCATCTTAAAGACTAGAAAGTGCTTAATTTCATAAGAGCTGATTCTAACAGAGAAGGAAAAGACTGATATACAGAAAAAGAAACATCATAGATTTAGGAGGTAGAGCGGTTCCACACAGTATGTACACACGTACACACAGTCCTGGCTCCGTAAATAGGAACATAAAGTGGCAAACACCGCTCGTATTAACAAAGCTGTAGCACTATGCTTTGCTTCACAATGCATTTCGATGTGTGAGGCGCCGACGCGGAGGACCACGGAGCAATATTGTTTTGATTTGAGCTTGAAGTTAGCAAGACTGACTGCCTGGGCACTACTTCATGTATACATACATTTGTTTTCAAAGTTGTGTTTTGAATGTTTCTCAGTCAAAGTAGTAGTAACTGTTTTATCATTTTCGCAGTATGAATCCATCACTGGTGGCAGCATTCGGTGCTTGTGCTCTTACCAGACAATGCAACAGCCAAGCCTTCCATCAATATGGCAGATCCACCACCACCTCAGACATGATTGTGGAGATTGGTTCTGCTTTCAAAAAACTGTTTGAAACCTAAGAAAAGGAAATTAACTTTAAAAAACAAACTGACATTTTTATAAAATGTCACTGTTAATGTTTAATTGTATTATTATTATTATTAGTAGTAGTAGTAGTAGTATCGTTCAGCAAGGAAGAGTTTAAATGTGAACCAACTGATGCCAATATTAATTATTTGGAATTCACAATCCCATATTTATGTAGAAATTAAGTATATTATATATTTAAGAACACCCCTATCCCCATAGTTGGTGTAGATGTAAGCAGAAATTGTTACTACTGAATATGTTATTGTAATTTTACATAAAATACAAATACAAAAAATTCATAAAAATTGACTGACTAATGTACTTGATTATATAGTAATGTGCCTTTCTGGCCACAGAGTGGCACTGTTGTTTAGCACTTTTCTAGTCCTTATTTTGTAACTAGGCATCTGCAGTCCATTTTCAAAAAAGATCTGTGATACAAGTCAATATTATATAGTTAATTGATTAATGTGTAACTAAAACACTCCATAATGTAAATTAATTATTCACACTGACAAACGCAATGTATAATAAAACATGTATTATAGACTGACTATAAGAAGCGCATGCGCACAACTAATTAGGGCAGTGGCTATTCAGCTAGCATAAGCTAGCTGCTAGTAGAAGATGGTGTGTATGCAAACTTAACGCGTGTAACGACAGGAAAAACTCTCGGACGACGATACACAACTCTACCAAATAAACATATTTATCAAGGTAAAATGTTTGCATTATATAAATTCACTGGCGAGGCAAATTAAATCCAGATGTGTTTTTGACATACTTTGATTAGTACAGTACCGTACTACGGTACGGTAGCCCCACACGTTAGCTAGGTCGCAGGAGATACTGTATGCAAGCTAAATAATGCCTTGTCCATAAGTACAACTCTGGGACACTATTATCGGACCTAACTATGACAAACCCGTTTGTTTCATCATATTTCGACACTTGCATTATTTTAACTTTAACGATACGCCGATGCGTGATATTGTCCTTCCGCGAATAAAACATTGTTACATATTTCTTAGTAATGTACCGTAGGGTAGTTGCTGATAATCTACGTGTTTTTTGCATTTTGTAGTTAAAGTGATATGCATAACAACACGTAATGTATGTTGGATGTAATGCATGTTTTATGTACTGCAACGAAATATGCCATACCGTACTGAAAAAGTTACCTAGCATGTTAGCTTTAGCTATGTTTGCTTGTTGCTGAAATGGCAGTAATGGTAGTACTGTTAACACGTTTGTGTATTAGTTTGGTAAGTTCTCCGATTATTTGGTAGTTTCAAAAGCAAGCCTACTTCGCGAGTGGGTTGCTCTAAATTTAATGTTAGCATTCGTCGCGGAGAAAATCCCTGCTGTCACCGAGCAGCGATGCCAATAGTATCCATAACCTATCGTTTGGTCACCCTCTGTCCTGGAGTCCCCTTAATCAATCCGTGTTTTTTTTGTTTGTTTTTAACATATTTCCTTATTTCGTTGTAATCGATGTGTGCTGATGCTGTGTACGGTACACACGTATATCTCCTCAAACGCTGTTTGCATGTGCAAACCTCTTCCTCCCACACCACCTCCGGTTTGGAACAAATGTATTTGTTAAATCTACCTCTCTTTATTGTAGTGGTAAATAGCTTTGCGAAAGAGCACGGCTTGTGCAAATTGTTGACTGGTAATGAGGCACCTTTTTATTTAAATATCCTTTAAAATAACTTGATACAATCGAGCCCTCAATAGCTGTTTTGCTGCAAAACAGACCATTGCCATTTATTTAAATGATCTCGTATTTCTTAAGTCCTTGTAAATTGGCAGTGAAGCAGTACTTGATGTATACAGTAGGCTTAAATGTGACCATTCCTGAACAAGCTGTTTATGTTGCAGGTTATCTGGGTGGTGGTGGTGCCTGATAAAGGTACACAATGTTGAACCCAACCAATGGGGATCCTGTCCATGTCGTTGCAAATTATGTTGAGGAATATTTGGATCTTGTTGAGTCGCTGCCATTTGACTTGCAAAGAAGTGTTTCCCTAATGAAGGAAATTGATGCCAGATATCAAGGTAAATAAGCTTTAGTCAAGTTTATTTTATATAGCCCTTAATCACATTACTCTTAAAGGCAGTCTCAAAGGGCTGTACAGTCTACATGTCAAATGTAAACAAACACCCCTTTAACCTGCTCCTCCCCACGGGCAAGGAAAAACTTCCATTAAACCCAATGGGGGGAAAAAAAGGGAAGAAACTTCGAGAAGGGACCACAGAGGGAGGAATCCACCCCTCCAGGATGGTTAAGGTGCAATAGGTGTTGATAGGCCAACAAGATTTAGCAATAGAATAGGAATGTTTATAAATGAATAGCTCAAAGATTGTGTAAAGCAGACATACATTTGTGTTTTGAGTTTGTCACACCACAGAAAAAGGTAATATTAACCACCCAGCCAAATATGAATTAATAAAGTCTGCAAGTATATAAAATTGCGTTTCAAAAACGGGAAAATATAACCATCTGTTTTCAAGCGCCGGGGGGTGTCAGCAGAAGGCGCTGTAACCACACCCATTGCATGTTCTACAGTAAACTCCATACCGTGGTCCTCAGCTGAACATTGATTGGAAAATGTCTACGTGCATTTGATGACTTGTGTTTTCACTTTAAATATGTGTGTACTGGTAAAAAGGGTTAGATTGGTTATAATATAGGGCTGTGTGTGCGCTCGTGGGCAGAAATCAGTTTTTAACAAACCACTTTTTGGCATGCCACCTGCAGATGCCATTATTTGCTGTTCTTGTCAAGTTAAACTAGCCTACAGCTTGTTGTATTGAATTTTTTTGTTTGGATATGTGGTTTATATTTTCTTTTGGAAAGAGGATTGGACTACATAAAGACAGTTTGATTATTTGGATGCTGATTTGAACACGAGAATGCCGACGTTGGCAGCCGGGTGTTAGCAGGTAGGCTAGGCTACTATACCAGTAGCTTTTAAATAATGCACATTGACTCAGAGCCACATTGTGTGCTTATTTCTGCAATGAAGGTATAGCTATCAGACTGTAGGCTGCTAGCCTACAGTCTGATAGCTGCATAATTCATATGCTGTCTGACAGTCTAAATGCTACATATTTAACAGTGTTTTCACATGTTTTAAGGAATATATTTCTAACATGATAAAGTAAATTTGCTTTACACAATCTTTAACACCTTGCATTTTATTTCTCAGCATGTCACTGAAAAGCAGTGTAAAGTCATTACATATGTACAGGCTATAATAACTCATGTCAAGAGACATTACAGAACCATGTCTTTTTAATGTCTAATTTTCATAGGACAATATTTACATTAACCCCACCAGCATCTCAGCAAAGCAAAAGCTCCATGCCACGAATATCGAATATGCATTCTATGCGAACATTGTACCAGCCCAACTATATTAACAAAGAACAGAAGAGGTCAGATTAGTAGTTGTTTGCTGCTATATTAACATTTAAAATATCGTACAGACACCTTTTCTTTAAAAATTGCCATCAAATTTGAGCACTAAAGAGGAACAATTGGAGCTTAATTTGAAAGATATTGGGAAGAGTTACACAATGCAAGCAAGCAAAGCACAACAAACACTTTGGAACCAGAATGCGAGCACACTGCGTGCACACAAAGACAGCAGCCCGACACAGCATTCAAGCGTAATGTAAGGCCATTTGGACCATTATTATTCCTTGGTGGACATGGATTTTTACACACCTCAGAGGCTATTTGTACAGTATGCCAGAGAGTCACATGAAAGCCAAGGTGACGGGCCATTTCCATGTGTGTGAAGTGAACATGTAATGCTGCATGCTTGGTCATTGCTTAGCAAAATGACACTTTACCTACACAATGCTTATTTTAAATGAAGTGTGACATTGTTTAGTTTGGGAATAAATAGGAAGGTAATAGATTTGCTGTATCCTCGCAAACCTGACATTATAGTGACGGGGGTTAATTAATCTGAATGAGAACAAATGCTTATACATGCTTGCTGTTGTCTTGATAATGCTATAGAAAGGCTCAGCGGTTCTAGTGGTAACTAAAAACATTTTTATAGTAACAATTCATGTATATCAGAGCTCAACAAGCTGCACCTGTAGTGGCTTTGGGATGCATGTGTGCAAACCATGGTTGTCTTCTGGAACATCGACAGGAAAACATTGTGGTTTTGGTCTCTGTTTCACACTATTACATATGTTGTGTATTTTTCCACTTGTATTTCTGATTCCATTCTTTTCTCTGGCAGAAGTTCTTAAGGAGCTTGATGATACCTATGAAAGATATCGGCGTGAGTCAGACCCAATCCAGCGGCGAAAGCTCCAGTTATCTATTCAGAGAGCTCTTATCCGCAGCCAGGAGCTTGGCGATGAGAAGATCCAGATTGCTGGTCAAATGGTGGGTAAAGGGGGGGGGGGGGGGGGAACTGGATAATAGATAAGCGTTTTCAACTTATATAACTTTAAATAAAAATGTTAAATTATGTAGCAAAAAAATGCATTTTTTTTAAAAAATTCAAAAAAATGGGTTAAAAATGCAAAGAAATAAGACATCTAGTGTAGCTGATCTTTTTTTTGGTACAGTTCAAACTACAAGAGTGTCATTTTTACAATACAAATACATTTAGTTAATACTTTAATGATAGAATCTTGTCTATAGTGACTTTATAGCAACCAACACACCAGTTGTCAAGTAGACCTGAAAGGTCAACGGGGTCCTTTGTTCCAGGTGGAGTTAGTAGAGAACCGCACACGGCAGGTGGATTGGCATTCTGAGCTCCTCCGTGCCTCTCAGGAAAGCCCAGAGAGCCAGGCCCCTCCTGCAGCACCCGTGACCGCCACTGCCACACCAACGGTGTCGTCGTCATCGTCTTCATCAGCTACTGTCACCCCGGGCAAAGCGGGACACCATGACAAGAAGCGTGACGAGGTGACCCCAAGCTCAGGTGCCGTTGACAAATCGGGGGGAAAACGCTCGAGACGGCAGAAAAATGGAGAAAACCGAGAAAGCTACGGCACCCTTGATCACAGTGAAGATGCCGGCATGGGAGCATCCCGGGAAAAACGGGCCAAAACCTCCTCTAAGAAGAAGAAACGGTCAAAGGGCAAGTCTGAACGAGAGGTGTCCCCTCCGGACCTGCCCATCGACCCAGATGAGCCGACATACTGCTTGTGTGAGCAGGTCTCCTACGGGGAGATGATTGGCTGTGATAATGATGAATGTCCCATCGAGTGGTTTCATTTCTCTTGTGTGGACCTGCATCATAAGCCCAAAGGCAAGTGGTTCTGCCCCAAATGCAGGGGTGAGAACGAGAAGACGATGGACAAAGCCCTTGAGAGGGCTAAAAAGGAAAGAGCGTACAACAGGTAGCTCCACTTCCTGGCCCCTGAGAACATTGACATACATACATATTGATTTGGTCTCATTTGTTGTATTTTTGTATTGATTTGATATCAGTGCTGTGTTCAAAATGACAAGTTCTAAGAGGGATGTCTTGTAAATAGTTATTTTTGTAAGTGCTACATAGCTGAAAAACAAGATCACTCCCTGGTCATTTGTGAAGCATACATGTTTAGTACAACCTGCACGTTTTAAGCCAACTTTCCCACACTTAACACCCATATAGCTATAACTGGGAAACGCTGTATCATGCATGCAACATTAGCCACCTTGTCCTTTTCTGAATTAACAATAAAACAAATGTGGTTTCAGCCAGCTGTGATGTCATCATATCATACTGAGGTTGTTGCATTTGGTCCCAAAATAGTGATTTGGTTTTGTCTCAAGAATTGACTTGGACATTTGAAAAATGTTAAATTGAGTCTACTTGAAAAGATCTAGAAACTACATTTCTCCTTCACCATAATAGAAATGAATACAAACTAGATGTTCCCCTTTAATGTACATAACCATCCATCCATCTTCATCCGCTTATCCAGAGTCGGGTCGCAGGGGCAGCAGCTCCAGCAGGGGACCCCAAACCTCCC
>JAODUK010021626.1:0-25349 GCA_027564635.1 Typhlichthys eigenmanni
CCCCCCCCCCCCCCCCCCCCCCCCCCCCCCCCCCCCCCCCCCGACTCATGAGGACCAGTTCAGTAACCTCTCGTTAAGTGCAACTACAGTTGGTACAAACTGGCTCTCTGTTATAAAGTCCCCAGCAATGATATTGAGAGAGCCCGTGTTGGAGCCAGGACACTGTTCCTTCAGCCAGCTCAGCAATGTTGGGTATGTAGACATTACCAAGTCTTTCAGGGATTCTGTTGGGTGTGAACAGATGTATTTCAGGTCCTCTGTGAGATTAATACCGGTAACAAAGAAACCTCCTGCGAAACAAGTATGCACGTCACTAAACACCTTTTAGTTAAGTATACAATGCAAGGCAAATACAATACAAAATATGATACAGGCCTACAGTATACACTTATACACAATAAGCCATTTCTGTGTAAAGACTACTCATCACCAAGAGAGTATGATGAATAATAAATAAGTAGGTTAATTCTTTAAGGGACATTTGACTTGACTTGTCAAGGGCAGAAATACACGTTACCTACATGTATTTACTTTTTGCTTTTTTTGTGCGTGATGATGCAAGATTACACCTACTAATTATTATGATTGTGTGTGTGTGTGTGTGTGTGGAAAGTGTGCTCTGTAGTAACACTTTTTCCCATATGACAGAAATTATAAAATATCTTAAAATGCTTATATTTCTAGTTCTGAAAAGGTTGCATATTTTGTGAAGAATGGATTGAATAAAAATGCTCTTTATTAATTCATACACCATCACAGATAAGAAGGAATGGACATTTAAAAAAAAAAAAAAACTTTTTCAGTAAATTACCTGGTCGGCCGTGTTGCTTTCTGTGTTCAAACTCTTCAATAAGAGCCTCTGCTTTGCATTTGTTAGCCCACCAGTAGGGAATATGAGGCCATAGTTCACTGTGACAATTGGCAATACTGTTTTCATAGGACACGATCACTTGGTAACCTAAAGCCCACAGCTTCCGTAGGGTCACCGCTTCCTGAAATCAACACAGTACATGGGTAGTGGATGCCTATACTTAACTGCCCAGAGCCTTAGTATGCCCACAAAACAAAACGGTACCATTTTAGGACATAACTTTGAGGTGAAAATTCTCCTTATGGTTGTGACGAGCAGTACATGGAGTTCCTGACTCAAGCCAAGGAAGTGGCTGAGAGACAGGATGACAACTTCTCTGGGATGAGCTTCCAGCCACTCTTGTATCTCCATTAGAACAGTCTAAAGAAAACAAAAAAGTTTAAACAAAAATCTAAAGCATCTAGTCCCCAACTTTGAAAGCCACTGGTTTACAAAATTGGAAAATAATTAAGAAATGTCTCAGCTATATGGTAGCATGAATATCAAGACCTATTTCACAAGCATTTTCACAACTGCACCTCGACTGTGACTGTGGTGTAAACGCCATGGTAGAAATAGAGGTCAGTAGAGCTGTCGTTGGGCCTGTGTGCAATCCTCAGATCACAATATCTGATCCCACAGTCTAACTGCTGCTGCACAGTAGAATCCTGAAATACACATGATACAAAAGGACATTGCTGAGACAGGTAAAGAGCTTAAATTACAGCTTTTTTTTCTCTCTTTTTACCTGGGTTACTGCCCACTTGTAAAGAAATGGACGAATTAGGGGTTTCAAGTATTTATCCAACTTCTGAAGCATATCTGGCTGGGTAAGGTCTACAGGGGATCTGTCATTCATATCCAGGCAGTAGGTTATGGCATTGTGGCTTCCTATATATGGAAACACATGTTTTAATAGAATAGTAATGAATGATAATCATGAGATTATTGATCATTTTCATGTAGCCACTGAGCTTTAGGATAATGTGAGAGGGCTTTGTGCCCAAGTTTATGCCAGAGTGACACTAATAGCCTAACACATCTATCACAACAACATGTAACTTAATATTTGTTGTCACAAAATTATATTGCAAGAATGCTGCAATATCCTACCTGGAATGGCCAGATTGCAAAGCGGTATGTCCCACAATGCACAAGGCAGATGAGCCATCCAGCTTTCCATTGGCAGGCCTTTCAGGGTTAAATCGTTAACTTTGGACGCCAGTACTGATGACATAGTAAGTTCGAATGTCTGCAGTATAGGGCACAAATGAGACGGAATAACTGATAGGCTAATGAATTGGTAGCGCACTGTTCACATTCTATGGTTCATCTGGAGACCAATTAGGCTATTTGGTGATAAAGTAAAATATTCTAGTATATATAGGCCTACATTTTGGGTGAAATGAAATATAAATACTTGTGAATACATAAGTAAATGTAGCTGGCATATCGTGAATGAATTTAATCCAATGTAATTAACCTACAGTTAACGATCTGATGGAAACTACATCAGCAGTAGCCCAGCCTACATGTGTGGGAGAAAAAAATAGTCAAATAAATAAATAAAAGCATAATTAAAAGCAATTACGTCCCGGTCACTGTTTTAATGAACTTACTGTTGCCGGCTGCTCTGTTACAGTAGCTACCTATGGAATCCTCCTTTACGCTTCGATATGCCTGCGCATCTGTACACCTGCATAGCCTAAAAATAAGGTGACCACATCATCATAAAACCAATTTCCCCAACAACCATCAATCGACTTTACGAATTAAAATATCCTCAATGTGTCCTCTCTCTCTCTCTATAGACAAAATTACATTTAGGCTACGCGTCTCCCCTGCGGCCCAGGCTGGGCGGTGACTATGATTCAATGGAGGCTGAGCAACCGGCACTGTTTGCTGACAACGTTCAGATCCCGGCTCAACTCTTAAAGAGCCCATACAGCTGCTACTTATTATATAGCCTACTTCAAACTGGTAACCAAGCTGTGCAATATGACATTATTTTGTTCTTGCTGCATTTATGTAGGCTATGCCAATAATGTTATAGTTTGAGGAGCATATAGAGACTACAGCTGATTCCTAATATTGTATTTTTCAAAATAAGAGCGTGCATAAACTGCAGTAGGCCTAAAGCTAGATAGCCTAGGCAAGTTAAGTCACACTGTAAAAATAAATAATAGCCTGCATGACAATAGGCCTAAATGCAAAGTGGACAAATGTGTAGCTATCAAGTCATTAGGCATGTTTATTGCAACCAGCACAGCAGCACCCATTTGTAAATGTATTACAAATGTATAGGAAATTTTCCACATGCCTAATCATAACCTACTGTCTGGTGATTTGTTTGATACAAATTAAAAAAGGTCCATGTCATGTTCATCATACATTTTGATTGTTCCCACTTTATATTGGATCTTAAGTGCCAAGACTGCACTAATATAGAAAACTACAAAAGCAGAAAAATAAGACAACTACAAAAGCAAAAAAATAAGGCCACGTACACAACACAGCATTTCCAAATTTATTAAAAAGTTTTTCCTAAAATAAAATTGTAACGTGAAAATACTATATAGAACCTTAGTGTTTTACTGTAATATGAATTCTAAAGGGGTTGCTTTCCTGCAACTTATTTATATCATTACAGTGCTTTTCATTGTCTGTTGGCAGAAATATAAAACACAATGATGCAGGTTAATTAGGAGATCACAGAACAAGACCAGTCATGCTGCACAGAGGCAATGTGACAGTGAGGTGCCTCCTTTAACATCAGACAATGGAGAGCACTAAACAGACAGCAAAGATATGTCGTTTGGCAACAAATCTTAATTGGCAGTCAAAATTAACTTCATGAAGTATAGTTAAGGGTAGGGTTATAGTCTGGCTTTAAATTCAATTGATTCAAATAAGTCCGCAATTATACAGTTGTGTCACATAGGCATAACATTTATAATTGGCGATAAAATGTACTATAGGCCTTTGAGTCAGCAAACAACATTTTTGTGCTGTTTAACATGTGACACGTAATTTTATTTAGCTTGTACTGGTCACACTGCTACACTCAAACGCACAATACTGTTTTCTTTTTTGTTCTGAGCACGTAATCCTTTTCAGTTAGGTTTTTTTTTGTCTGCAACTACAAAAATAATAAAAATAAAAATAGCTTTAACAGGGAAGACCATTATTCATAGAGCATCTAATGTTAAGAAACTGTCTTTCAGATTTCCCATCAATTTATGTCATGTTAAATGTGACTACTGCGAAGTGATATCACTTAAAACATGTCATGTTCTGTGATAATGCTGGCACTGTGACTGCAGCGACAACGATGTTAACAGGATCCAAAGTGAACTTTGAAAGACCTTGTGGTATTATGTGTGGTAACGCCTTTGATGTTTTATTATAAATTTGTCGCAAACTGAACTGTTGAAGTTATTGAAAATAATTCTGAATTAATCCTCAATTAAAATGTTTTGTGTGCATATTAAAACTTGCCTGTGCTTTGTCTTACATGTAACTATCCAGTTTTAGACTAGTTTCTGCATCACATTTCAGCAGATGCAGTTATGTTTTCATAGCTACACATGACCTTTTAGTTCAAATGTATAACTTTACATCCTCTTGGCTGTGCAAGAGATGACATATACGCACAATAAAATTAACCTTAATTATCCTTAACAATAAGATACTTATTCAATGAGTTTGTCCTGTATTTGACTAATGCCTCCAAAGCCCCTGAACACACTCTGCAGTTCTCTACATGTTCTATCAGTTTTCATTTGTAGCCACACCCATAAGTGTGGCTGGTTTCATTGTGGTTGAGTTTGGCTTCCTCAATAAGTGGTAGTTTTGCCATCCTCATCATGTATTTGTATTGCTCTGCAGATTTTAACTTAAGGGTGGCACTTCTTGCAGTAAACTGGAGGTAACTGGTTATGTGTAGTTATTAGTTATCATCTACCTGGGCAAGAATAGTTTTCAGTGGAAGGAGTCCAGACTGACATGTAGAGAAAAATAGTGTGGAGCTTGCGAGGTCAGGACACCCCACAAGATTCAATTTAGATCTTAACTGAGATTGGCAAAAACAAATGTACATTCCAATATGAACATGCGTTCAAACGTATATGTCACATGAAAGGTTTGGATGGATGGAAGGAAGGCAAATATCACAAAACTCCAGAGACAGTTCACATTTACTCACTCCTCTATGATCACACTGAACAAAAGGAAAATACAGGGACATTTGTCTCCATAAAGATGCTTGATGGTGTTCAGGGCTAACATGTCCATAATGTATCCATTTTGTCTTAGACCACTGTAGACAGCACCATCCATTTCAGGCCTACGCTCTCAAGTCCACGCAAAAGAGCCCAATAGACTGTTTACACCTGACAAACTGGGCCAACAGAGGGAGCCATTTTCAAAAAGATAAGCTGGCACTTAGGAAAACTGCCAGAAGAGAACAACTAGCGTGACGACAACAAGCCCTCATGGCCGTCACCTCTGGACTGTGTTTCTGGAGCTCAGGGACTGTTTCCCACGTCTTGAACCTTTGCGATAGCCATTCCCCGTGCTGTCGGGCGGTGCTACCCTCTGCCTCGGTTTCTGACCTTTGGCCTCTGGCTCGGAGTCACTGAGCTCTAGGTCAGGGCAGTAGCCGTCGCTCTCCTGGCAAGACTGCACCGCGCCTGGCTGTTGTTCGGACGCCGGCTTAGCCCAGAGCTTCTCTTTGGCTGCGCCTTTACGGGACAGTTTGTCAGCGACCCCCCGCAAGTCATCTGTGGTCCGTACCAGGCTGACCGTGGCCTCCTTGAAGGACCTGTTGAAGTGCTCCATGGTGGACTTACGGAAGCCAGCGGACTGGATGCCTTTTCCCAAGCCCCCATTTGAAGGGTCCTGAGCACCGGGGGTCTGGCAGGAGCTGTCTTTCTGAGCTACAATCTTCTCCATGAGGCCATTGGCTTTGGTGAGGACGCGTGTTCTGTCCTGCTCCAGTTTACCGTGGAGAGCAACATGAAGAGCTAAAGGTTTGCCACCTGGTTTGATGAGCGGCAACGATGAGCCGCTCTCTCTAAGGGAATGGCTGGACTGGGAAGAGAGCAGGCCATTGGGACGCTCCTCTCTCCTGCCACGGCCCTGCAGCTGGGGCTTTCCTTGACCCAGCCCTCCAGCGGCGTGCTCATGGACATTTCCGCTGTTGTCCGGACAGAGAGGCCCATTTACACACTTGGAACTGGTTTTTCCATTTCCCATGCTCGAGACTTTGGGCATCTTCAGCTTTAGTGTTATCCTTGGAGGAGGATGAAATAGCACGCTCTCCACGGACAACGACACTGGAAGACCTTTTAGAGAAAAGGTAACAACGCAATGTTCAGTATGGTCAGAAGGGACACTTAACAGCCACTCATTATGGTCATTATGAGGTTGTATTGTTAATATTAGGTTTGATTAAGACACTACACCAGGCTACTGTTGATCTTAAGGAGTAAACACATATATAGAGACACACAAGCACACACACGTATAGAGAAATGCAATGATTGACCAATTGCCATCATAAAGACACAAACGCTTACCAGCTGATATCTCCAGGTTCATCAGCTTCACGTGCAGGTTGAACATCTGTTCCTGGGCTTTACTCTGAGACAGTTTAAGCTTCTCCCTCCGACTCACCATGTAGCACAGGTTCCTCACCTGGTGCAAACACAACGCGCATTACAAAAAGGACATTTGACGTAGACACACGGACATTCGTCTCAGTGGTTAACAGCCACACGGACCGCATCACGCAACACAGAAACATTCAAACCTAAATGTACACGTTACACAAGCTGGGAAAGCTACATGTGATTATCTGAGCCCAGGCCCTGAGCCTGACCAATAGGGCCTCACACAGCGCTGAGCCTGACCAATAGGGCCTCACACAGCCCTAACGCTGACCAATAGGGCCTCACACAGCCCTAACGATAGGCATGGTCACACAGTTCATTCCATCTCGTAGACCCACCCTCTCCAGATCCTGCCGCAGGTGCATGAACATACGCATGCGCGTGTGGACGCTGTCCTCGCGAGGCTGCATCAGCATGTTCTCCTCCTCCTCTGGGGGCAGCAGGGCCCTGTTGAAGTTGCCTTTCCGTTTCAGCTTCCAGTACTGGTAGATGAAGTCAGCGAGGGGCTTGGCCACACACAGGCTCTGCACCAGCTCCTCGGGCTGCACCAACGTGTAGAACTCCTCCTGCAGCTCCTGCAGCCTCTGTGCACGCGGGCCCCCCTTCTCCGTCTCAGCGGGGGGTTTAGGGCGGGCCGGGCTCAGGCCGGGCTCCCCCGACTTGGACTTGCTGTGCTTGAGGCAGTAGGACTTGAACTTGACCTCGTCGCCCTCGTCCAGGATGGTCTTCATCTCCAAGCTGTGCTCGAACGCGCACGTCACGTGGAACGGGATGGTGCAGTTCTTCACTGAACACTGGGAAGGGGGGGGGGAGCAGACGCACAGGCGCGCCGTTAATCGACAACGTTTGCTAATCAGCGGCCTTCAGGGCCATGTAGAAGAGTCTCCAACGGAAGATTGAACTGATAAATACACAATCTAAATATCTGCGATATTTGGTAATTCGTTTTCAATTAATGTAACGATTTACATTTACATTACAGCTACTTCTAGCATTCGCTGCTAACTTCTGGGAACTGCTTTGAGGTCCCACTATCCGCCAGTGCAGTGGGGGGAAACAACCCAGTCCATTGGACTGAATACAGTTGACATGACTCTCACTTCTACATGGCTCCGGCGGTAATTACCACGGCCTGGCGCAGACACACGACTCACCTGTATGCAAGCACCCGTCTTGGTTTTGCAGAGACTGCAGATGAGCGACCACCGGCTGGGTGGGATGTGAGACACTTTGGTGATTGGCTCCATCCTCTCCGGACAGGCGATGCTCACCTAGGCAAAAGTCAAACACACACGGGGCTGTGAATGACATCGGCGTACTGCTAACACACACCCGGCCCCGCAAGCGAGGCGTTCCGGCTGGCTCCTTACCTCGGGTATCCACAGAGCACAGCTCACGTGGGCCCACTTGGTGCCCGCCCGCGTAGCTTTCATGGCCCCCCCCTTCTTGGGACACAGCAGGCACTGCGGGTCAATGCCGAGGACACAAGTCCTGCACAGCCAGTTTCCAACAGGCACTTTAACTATACCGTAGCAGGCCTAGGGGCAAAGAGCAGGTGTCTTAACAAAACAATTAAAAAGGCAAGGTTCGTCGTTATCGCGAACGCATGATAACTTCAAATCAAAACGCAACTCAAAAGCGCCGCCCCACACACTGAAACATATTGCGAAGCCTGGGGCATTGTTATGATTGGTGTTCGCCAATTTGTTATTGTTCCTATTTATGGAGCCAGGGCTGTGTAGAAGTACTCGATTATGTTTTCAACACGCACAGAGAACGGTAAGCTAGCGAAATGCGAGGAAATATTTGGTGAATTTAACAATAAAGTGTATTAGCTTACAATGACCTTACAATAGTTGACTATACCTTTAAATGACAATACAGTAAAAGCAGGATTGAGCTGAGCAAGACGCACTATGGGCTTTATGTACGTACGTTAACAAGGGCAACGTAAAAGTGAGTGCAGCCAGAAAGCAGATAGCGCACGCTGTGCCATAGCATTTTACGTTGGATGGACTAAAATTGGTAACTGATCACGTAATGTGCGCTTGGCACCGCCCTCTAAACATGGTGTTAGTCAGGCGAGTAGTCTGGTCTATGTTCCCACCATATCCATAAGCTGCAGCGCCCGAAAGCAATGGAACATCAGAAAACAAGTTTAACGATCATGAAGTAGGCAAGACCTATTTATAAATATCCTACTTGTCTATATGTGTCGTCAAACAGAGATAAAGGGCATAATTCTACCCCCCAAATTTTTTTTTGGCTGACTATAACATTTTGTGGAATTATTATAACAACACATAAGCATTCAAATCCTTCAGCACGTCTCTCCATGGCCTGTATCTTCATCTTTCTCAGGATTAACCTTGCTGCTTGCTTGCTTATCCTGTTCAAAGACACGCTAACTGGGATAACACCTGCTTTACAGAGGCGGAGAACGGTCACCGCAAAACCGACTCGCGCATTGCACCGCAGTTTTCATACATTCAATGTGCATAAGGGGTGCACGATATTGATAAAATGTGACATTTTTAAACATAAGTAAAAACACCAAGGTTATGGGAAAATGCATCAAAATATATTCATAACATATGAAAACAACACATTTTCAACTGACAATCATATTGAACTGGTACAACAACAGAAATTCCGAGCTACCGAGGAGGCATTCATTTTGGCCACTAATGTTTCCTCTTCGATCTCTATTAGGTCATCAGCTTCCTCATCCACACATCTTACTTATCGGTCTAAATCAAACACAACTAAGCCAAATAGCCAATGGACGCATCTCTCTGCTAAATAAACTGAATATTGCACTTCCTGAAAACAAGATTACGCCAAAAACAGGCGCTCACACATTAGTACATGAGGCCCAATGTGTGGTAAGTTTGGAGGAGGGGGGGTGGGGGGGGGTGGTGTGATTCCCCTTCCCCCCACTTTGTGCAGACCAGAACGACCCAGCGCAAGTCAATGCTAAACGATATTGTAACTGGGCTAACATGCCCACTTTTAGAGATGGGAATATTCCACTTTTGTCCCACAGATACAAATTAAGTTACACACTCTCTCTGTTACATTTTAAAATCTTTTGTAAAAAGCTTAGCCTGCTAAGACCATCTGGGTTTTGCAAGCTACACAATTGGTTCCACTCCTATTCCACTCTTGTGCATACCAGTCTGGAAACTCTTCATTCAAAGATGTTTGTTAAAGAGGACATCAAACCATTAGCAGGCAAGGTGATCAACTAGTTAAAACCACAAACATTTAACAGGGATTTTCAAATGCAGGTGACAGAATGTGACTGGACCATCTCAAATCAATCAAAGCGAGGCACACATGGGAATAGTTTTCCTAACACAAGGCTCTTATTTGCTGTCGGCACAAACAACTACCCACCTATAACTATGTAGCTGCCTGACAGAGGATTCAATTGAATGTTTTTAGAAAAATCGGCATGTAATCCAAGGGACCATGTTCCATGTGTGATAACAGGCGTGTTTGCGTCCTACCTGGTGAACACAGATGTTGCACTTGTCACAGAACACCATGTCGTTCCCCTCCTCGCTGTCCGGGGAACGGCACACGTCGCAGATGACGTCTTCATCATATTCAATTCCCAGCCCTTCCACGGTCTCAATGGCATGGTTCATGTTGTCATGGCACTGCCTCTCCAGGGCCTCCATAATCTTTTCCATCGTTAGTTCATCGACAGGGGGCTCACCTGAGAGCCGGTGGGGAAGGAACGAGTTAAAAAGACAACCTCTTCCATTTAGGACAATGACTAATGCTAAACATGACTAATGCTAGACATGGACTTTTCCACTGAGGTTCTGGAACAAAAGAAGGAATTTGGTTGAAGCCCTACAAAGGTCTTGGAAATCCTTGTGTTTGCTTTCCCACTGCACTCTGAACCATGAAGTGGTGAGGGGAAAAAGCAGGTCAGGTTGGAGATGTGATTTTACAATGCAACCAAACTTAAAGCTTAAAACACAAAAGGACAAATTAACAGAACGTGAACAGTTTCTAAAGGTTTCTAAAGGCTAAACACTTTTTTTCTCTCAGAAGGAACCAAACTGGCATTGGGGGTGGCGTGAGACACAGTTCCTCAATTCTGTACATTTGTTTTTGAAAAGAAAACACAAACCTGAGCCTTACCCATAAGAGCTAGCTCTGTGTTGAGGGCCTGAAGCCAGTGGAGATCCATATCATCCAGGTCGTAGCGACACATGGCCTCTGCCAGTTCTTTGATGTTCACATAACCAGTCTCTGTGGAGTCTTGGCTCCAGCACTGGATGTACTTCTTCTGCCGGGTATAAAGCACCTCCTTTGGCTTCTCTGCGATAATTCTGATCACGGAGAAACAATGCTTTATGGACAGTCAGTCAGTGTACTGTATTACGGTCTGTACCTCAGTGTAAACAAGACAGACAGATAGAAGAGAGATCTAGTGCTGGAAGCACATGAATCCATCCATTCAGAGAATCCACTGAATCTTTACCTGACCGAAGGCTGTGGGATGGTGTCTGGACTTGCTGGCACCTGAA
The DNA here is from genome assembly GCA_027564635.1 of Typhlichthys eigenmanni. NCBI lineage: Eukaryota > Metazoa > Chordata > Actinopteri > Percopsiformes > Amblyopsidae > Typhlichthys > Typhlichthys eigenmanni. The sequence goes on from JAODUK010021626.1 coordinate 11,070, forward strand.
CTCCCTTCTCCCACTCCTGACGCCAGGTGTCTGCCAGGAGGTAGCAGTCCTCTGTAGAGACATGGTGGGAGTCAGGCAGCTTCATGGCACTGATCAAGTCTTTTCTGAACACCTGTGGAAGAGGGATGTTAAAAGACGAGTTATTTCGCAATCCACACGTTTTAAGATGTGATAGTACAGAGAGATGAGAGAACTGTTAATAGACGGTGGACTGCTGAAGACCACAATTGGACGAAGCACACATACTGTATAGAGGTCATACAGTGTCTATAAGTCACGGTGACATTTCATAGCTCTGCTACCTCTACCTAGGGCTGGGCGATATGGACCAAAAATAATATCCCGATATATTTAGGTTGAATACCGATACATATCGGTATTTTCTATAAAGTGGGCTAAATCTTCAGGCATATATAAAAAACAGTAAACTACAGAAATGTGACATTTTTTATTTTTAGAGACATTAATTGACATATGTGAGCTTTGTCTGGTGTCTCCGCCCCTTTGACACTCTGAACGCACTAAGTACAGGCATGGAGGGAGAGACTAACAAATCGAAAAAGTCATGAATAAATGCATAATATAACTATATCGATATAAACGATATTGTCTAATTTTATATCTCTTTTGAAAAAATTCTGATATACCGGTATATCGCCCAGCCCTACCTCTACCCAACAAAAAAACAATACCGGTTTATACTGGATTTGCCCACAGCGTGCTGTGGGTAAGGTATGACCTACCTCTGCCGGTTTCTTTGGGTTGGAAGCGGGGGTTCCAGGTTTACTTCCATACTTGTTGGAGGAAAAGGAAGTCGAGGGACCTAAACAATGGATTGTACATTAGAAGGAAATGTTGAAAATGAACGCGGTCTGTTAAGATTATGGGTTCTTTTAAGGAAACTCACTCTCATTGTCAGAACTGTCACTGCTGCTTGAGGACCTAAGACGTTTCATCCTGTATCATCCTGCAAGGTGAAGGGACCAATATGAAGTACAACATGTAAACAATCATGTTATGGCATGGTATAAAATATGTAGCAACTTTAAAAAAAAAAGTTTAATGGTTTCACATTTTATTACAATTATGTTGACATTTCAGACACAGGTAACAGCATGAGAGCCATTTTCTAAATTGCAATGCTGAAACCCTAAAACTTGCACTTAAAATATGGACATATTCTAAACCAAGTCTGCAAAGATGCTTTGATACTCACCATAAATTCCCCCCAAAAAATCATGCTAGTGGATTCCTTTTAATGAAGTCCAACAACTGTTTCTCACCCCTGTTACAAACAAAAAGACACCAGCCCATAATTAGATTAAGTTTTCTGCATATTTTCTGCATATTTTCGTGGACCTGTATACTGTAGGCAATAATTTGTTAATATTAAAACTTATATCAGTCATGAGAAGACACCTAAAAAGTAATATTACCCTTTTTATTAATTTCTCATACACAGACAGCAGACTCTACAGGAACGCACATGACAGAAAGTGGTTTCAACAGAGAGGATGTGCTTCTCATTCCCTCAAGGAGGGTTAGGGGTGGGGGAGCATGAAGTCTTTGCATTAGGCTGAGGCCTAACCAGAGCAGAGAAAGTTGTATTCGGCATGTTGTGTGTAACCACACATTTGCCATATATACAGAGTAGACAATACATACCCCCATCCACTGGCATTGACCTACAGACACTAGTTAGCATTATGTGTGTGTGTGTGTGTATCAATGGTTATGCAAAATGCAAAACTCTCCAAAAGAATCTTGTTCATGTATGTTTAATAAACAGAATTTTGTTATGCCTACTGTATGTTTAATATTGCTAGGAAAGAATTATTTGTGTCTGCTGTCTTAAGCAGTGTTTAGAAATATGGATAATATATACGGACAGATGGATATACAAGTAGAAAACTGTGAAAACCATATTGCCTCTCTTTAGGCCCTCTTTCCAGTACGGTATGCCTTTACCATGACCCATTTTGATCCACACGGATCGAACGATCGAAGTTATTTTACTATCCTATATTTAACTGTATATGACGCATGAGCATATAAACTACTGTCAATGTCATGTGAACATTTGAACATTACAGGTTATTTAACACTGGTTATATTTGCAGTTGAAATAATACATGGTTGATACCAATTCCAATGCTAGTCATCTCCCAGTTGAGAAGTTTAGAAATACGAACATTGCTTGCGCGATGCACCACAAACGAAATAATAATGTAGTTTAGATCGACGTAATAAAGAAAACGCATGCAATAACATGCTTTATCTCCTTCATTGGCGGCAAAGCCAGGCCACAGCGGGCTGTGGGGGAAATCAAACATGGGCGCCACGACCATACAAAGATGTCACTTCCTAGAGCCTTTAGCTACGCGCTACACCGCTCTGCATAAAGCGCCGTTTGATTAAATGTTTGTGCAGAAATTAAAGTTCATATAGAACTCACAAACATTAGATGTGTCGATGTGATGTGAAGATAGGGGTGGAGGATATCGAGGCCCAATGGCCTGGATAACACATCCAAGGCAAATCTTTGCACACTAAACCACTGAACACACGAGCATATTGTTCCAATTCCTTGGTCCTTACCTTAAATTCGCATGGTACAACGCGGGTTATTCCATGTAGATACCGGCGTGAATACTTCGACAATATGTACTTCTGAAATATCGCATTTGTCTCTGGTTACTGCTATAATTAAAATAGATTTTTTATATTCTACCACCCTAGGAATTTCAAGGGTTGCAATCTCGCAGCCACCACATCAAGGCACAACAGCTCTATTGTACCGCGCCTACTACAGGGTCCTAAACTCCACCTAGTTAGTTCGTATAGTATGTGCACCATGATGTGCATGCATTAACACTTGATTGCAGACTTGCGTGAACAATCTATTGATTGGAACCATCATTACACTAGAAACTACGCACCCCATAAACCATGAAAAGCCTTGCATATAAAATGCAAAATATGGTATTTTTTTGTCTAAATCACACTGGTGATGTTTACTATCCAACAATATTAAATTATCAAGGTGGTATTTCCTTCATCAAATTTAAATAGACTACACACATCGCCAAGCATGGAATCACAATTTATACTAAATAAAATTGTAAACGTAAAGTGCAATGAAAGAAATATAAAAATGTATCAAACAGACTTACTGTATCATAAGCATTATCAGTATAGTATGGCAGATTTAATTGTCAAATTACATTTATACAATAGAATTGCAACCAATATTCATAAACATTTGTGTTTACCTTAATCCATTTACAGACAGCTTGATTGGGCCCTACAGTACAATACTAAAAACATTAACTTTGGAGTATAAAACACTACAAAACGTCAAATCTGAAGACATTCAAAAATATCAAACTTAAAACAATATGTTTTTATGCAATTTGACAAACTTTGTGTTGCTTGGTCTTCAAATGCAGGAAGCCCACGTTGATGTCAAGTACAATTATACTTTATACAAAGCTTTGGCCGATGGTTTAAACAGCTAATCACAAAGATGTACTGTATCACTCACAGAATACACATTCAAAAAATACATATCTAAACCTAATACACAATTTGAATGTAAATCCACACAAGTTTGTTGAATATACTCTACCCCTTTCAATAGAAGACAAACAAGTAGAAAAAATAATGCCTCAAATTAAATATCAACTATATTTACAGCTAAAGCTACATTCAAATAATATAGTATATTTATTGATTACATTCATAGAAATGGTTTATAATCACAGCTTATTTGTATACAGCGGTTTACAAGTTGATTTACCTTGTTTTGTAAAAAGGGAACAAACCTCTATGTGATCTCTATAGATGCATCTGTCATTAGCAATGCCATATGTGAAAAGGCATTGTTTAAAGTCATGTTATCAAAGGCATTCCTAAAAAAGAATAAAAGGCTAATTTTCCCTAATTATGTTAGAATGTTTATAATTCACAAGCCCATCTGCATGTCAGCAAAGTTGAAGAAGTTGTCCACATCTCGTGAGGATGCATTTTTGTTATCTGATACAAAAACCTGCAAAAGTAGTTTGAATTAAAATAAAAACATCTGTGTAGTGGTACCATTTTAATTCAAGTCACTATTGCAATAACATTAATTATTACCTTTGTTCCGCTGAAAACCTCACTGGCAATCATCTTGCAGGCTTCCACAACACCATCCCCATTCAGCTCAAGTGCAATGACAGGACCTTTGGCAAAAATATAAGTTAATGAATGGCAGCATGCCATGCATATGCACCTATAATAATAACAACAACATTAGAAGTATGCACACCTTTAGAGCTCCACTCTACTAGCTCTTCTGCATCGTTCTGAAATACTCTTTTCACATCTTCAGGTCGCATAGGGACTTCTTTTGTCTGGATCAACACAAAACCTTTTCCAATTGCCTGAGCACAATTAAAGAAATACATCAGAGAAGCAAAAATGTATGTATGTATGTGTGTGTGTGTGTGTATATATATATATAGAGAGAGAGAGAGAGAGAGAGAGAGAGACAGAGAGAGAGATATATATATTTTTTTTTTTGCTTATCTGATCCATCCAAACAGGGTATGTCCATTAAAGATGTCAGAATGTTTATTTTGGCAACAAGCATGAGTGAAATGTCTTAGCATAGAACACAGCTAGCTTGATATTTTTGGTGCAGGATTCTCTGCATCCACATTTTGCAAAAAAGAAGCAAACTATGACTCCCTCACTAAATTACTTTGTAGACTAACAACTAAATACAAATATACATAAACAAAGACTATATATACCCCCCATTATCACACACACCCTAAAAATGCTCTCTGTGAATGCGGTAGCACTGAGCTGTGGAAATGGCAGCGTTTTCTGCTAAAAACAACAATAGCCCCACCTCACAACCTTCCCATTATCCTCACCTCATCGATCAGTTTGCGAGCATTTGCAGTTGTGTATTCTCCGGCTAAGAAAACAAACAAGCAGGACTCTTCACTGTCTTTACGTCTCCCTCCCTTCGTCATAGGCACGATACTGCGGGCAGGATCAGTGGAGACACGCACAGATTTGAAGTCAGACCCAGGGTCTGGGGCTGGGACATGGTCCATGACCACTGCTGCCTCAGGCAACAAGCTCCAGTTGTTCTCCCCAGACACTGGAGTAAAATCATGTATGTTGCTCCAGTTGTTGTTGAATATGCTGAGGCCAGCATCCTTGAAGTGAAAGGCCAGTTCTGGATAGTAATACTGAAAGCAGCCAAATTTCATGCCCGTTGAGGACTCAATGATTGGCTGAGTGGCACAGCACAGAAATACCTCCATCTTCTTACAGTCCCGAGTGCGAAACTGCTGGCAAGCAACTATGCACTTTAAGTCCTTACAGTCTCTAAAAAACACACTGCCCTTAACAGGCCCAAGAACGATGCAGCAGTTGATACAGTCGTCAATGGTAATAGTTGCAGCATGATCAAACACATATATGTTGCAATTTTCGCAGGCCTCGATGACAAATGGTTGCCCATTAAGTTTACCAGGCAAACGACCAATTGTAGCATCCTTGACACCTTTCACCATATAGTCCTTAGGATCAATCTGTAAAATCAGACAGTACATTTTTATTGTTGTTGTTTTAATCTGTAGCCTATACAGTCATTGGAAATAACATCCTTAGTTTAATGTAGCTTTTATTTCCTTAGTATTGTTAATCGTGTTTAACAATGAACCAATCATGTGTTGCCCAGCTGTTATCACGTGTAGACTAAATCTACACAACACCCCCAACTGACTAAGCAAACTCAATTCGGAAGTTGACAGTGAACGCCTTGTTCTACCTGTCAAGAATGACAAAATTTGGATGAACTTCAGCCATTACGTGTTGTGTCGCGATTTAAAACCGTCACTGTAATAGGACAATAGACACATGAAAGTAAAATTGTACGCATTTTGCAATTTCGATTAAACGTACATTTCTGTAGGCCATGCATTGCAAACGATCAACTTTCGTTACACTGATGACGCAACAGTAGACTACGGTACAAGTAAAGTAGTAGGCCTATGGTACGGTCGACAGAGACATGCAGAATATAGTAGTCCCACTGGTACTAGTAGACTACAGCATGCATTCTCTGAACATTGATAGCCTATTCCGCATTTCAAATACTGTCTTTTGATAATGTAGGCTACGGTACGAACATAAATCAGCAGCATTAACATGCTACTGTAGCTTACTGTTGTGTACTAGTAACATAGTAGTCTATAGGCATAGCCTACTGTGTACCGTAACTGTAACAGTAGTAGATTCTATCGGTACGGTACAGCAATAGACAGACAATTATATTTATATTATTAGCAGTCATTTAATTGCGGGTTGGTTCTAGTATTAAACCCGTACCGTAGCCTACCTATCGCTAACATACATGTTTCAACAGATTTAGTTCTGCTCCCGGTAATGTACCGGACCGGTAGGCTACCTATATGGTGGTCCAGGTGTACGATACCTTTTCGCGTTTATCCCAACTGTATTGCTTCGGAGTCTCGTCTGTATTATTACCAAGGGGAACAGCGTTGCTTGTTGTGGTTTCAGCTGTTGGAGACTGAGTACCCTCCTCTTCTTGTTCAGGTGATTTTCTTCTGGACTTCTTAGAAAAGAAACACCCCATTGTGTCTTTCTTTTAATAAATACTTGATCCCCAATACACTACTACTGTAACTGTCACGTTCGACGCGTATTTTGAGCTTTCCGTTTCCCTGGCTGATCTTCTGTCCAATCGATACCATAGGACTTCGTTACAATGGCGAATCGTAGAGCCGCACGGAGCAAGGCTAAAAAGAGGTGTGTTTCATGGTGCGTTCAGAAGACCTCGTAAACTGGGAACTTTTCCTAATCTTATGTTTATCGAATTCTATAATGCCGACCTATATGTTAGAAATCTCAGGGCCAATAGTCTATCAAACCAAATATCGTTAAATGCGCTATAAGTAGTAGGCATATATATCTAAAGTGATGCTGGGCTACAGGAATGTTATGCAATAAACATCTATTATCGTTTCACAGCAAAAGTCACATTTCAAATGCAATCTTCACTCTAAAACGATTTTACAACTATCCTACCTTCTGTGAGATAAAATCACACAAGGTTGATTTCTTTTTTTTTTTTTGCCCAAATTGAAGTAGGCCTATAACCTTCTTTTGTCTATATGGTTACTAGAACTGTATAATATCAGTGTAGACCATACTTTGAAGATTTTGTAGACTACCAATTAATACATTCAGATGATTGCCATTTTCACAGTGACCATTACCGTAAGACAAAAATGATGCAGCAGCAATAAATAACATTATTTATTGTACCTCAATCTAGTTACAATATATACTGCATGTGGGCTGGCTAAACCTTCCTCTCTGGGAACCATTATCTTATTGTGGTGGAGAGGTTTGTGTGTCCCTATTTGGAGGAATGGCCTTATCTAAACCTGAGTGGGCGTTTGTTGTTAGGCTTCTGTGCTATAGTCATGGACTGCCTTCTGCCTATATCGAACACAATGTTTGAACATAAGGTTGCTCATAAGTGTACGTGGTACCAGAGCACCCTAACATGTGGCATCAGATCAGATGATCTGATGCCACATGTTTTGGACACTTGAGTGAAGAGAGGGGCAGAGATGTCAACCAATCACCATATGGTGGTGAGTTGGGTCAAGGGGTGGGGGAAGACTCTGGACAGACCTGATAACCCCAAATGGGTAGTGCGGGTGAAATGGGAACGTCTGGAGGCGGTCCCTGCCCATGACATCTTCAACTCACACCTCCAGAGGAGCTTCTCTGGCATCCCTGTGGAGGTTGGGGACATTGAACCTGAGTGGGCAATGTTCAAAGCTTCCATTTCTGAAGCTGCAGTGGAGAGCTGTGGTCTCAAGGTCTTAGGTGCCCCAAGGGGCAGTAACCCTCGGAAAATGTGTACTTGGGCAGTGGAAGGAACACTTTAAGGAACTCCTGAATCCAACTAATTCTCTCCCTCTATGGTAGAGGCAGAGTTTGAGGCTGATGTTGAATTATCGTTAATTACCCTGGTGGAAGTCACTGAGGTAGTCAAACAACGGACCAGCTCTTTACTCTCACAAGGATCATGGAGGGGGCCTGGGATATTGCCCTTCCGGTCCACATGTGTTTTGTGTATCTGGAGAAGGCGTGATATTGTGAGAGGTGCTGTGGGAGCATGGGGTGAGAGGGTCCCTTTAAAGGGCAATCCCTGTATGTCCAAATTGTCGTAAAGGATGGGTCATGATCAAAATAACTAGATCACGGGTATTCACTGACGAAACTGGGTTTTCTCAGTAGGGTGGCTGGCGTCTCCCTTAGAGATAGGGTGAGAAGCTCGGCCATCCATGAGGAACTCGGAGTAGAGCCGCTGCTCCTTTGCATCGAAAGGAGCCAGTTGAGGTGGTACGGGCATCTGGAAAGGATGCTTCCTGTGCGCCTCCCCAGGGAGGTGTTCCAGGCACGTCCAGCTGGGCAGAGGCCTCGGGAAAAACCCAGGATAGGTGGAGAGATTATATCTCCACACTGGCCTCGGAACGCCTCGGGATCCCCCATTCAGAGCTGGTGAATGTGGCTCGGCAAAGGGATGTTTGGGGTCCCCTGCTGGAGCTGCTGCCCCCGCAACCTGATCCCGGATAAACGGGTGACGATGGATGGGTTGATGGATGGATGGCAAGACCTATAGCCTACATAATCTCGATGGGAACAATTAGGCTACTGACTTCCCCCAAACATCTGCCCACATTCAATCATTCAATCTATAAATCAAGCGGATAGGCTAATAGGCTGTTGTCGAGTCAGGCTATTTAGTCTATAGCCTATTGCCTGCAATTTTTCTATATGCCTTTAAGCTATATCCTAAAATAGCCAGCCAGCCTACATATTTACATGGACTTCTAAAAAATAGGCTAAAATGAAAACATTCGTATAGCTGTGAATTTAGATTGAACAAATAGGCATGTTACATTTTATTTTTTATTTTAAGAAATTGTGATGATTTCATACTGAGGGACAGTGTGACTTCAAGTGAGGCATGGCCTCATTGCGCAGTGTACCTTTAAAAGGTTGAACTATAGGCTACTCTACGATTTCTTAGCATTACATTTTCCCAGTCATCTGTCTTCGCTGCGCAGCCAGCGACATGGCATAGAGATAGCGGTCTACTTGCAGCATCCTGCACCATGCGCTCCTTACGAGACTCAAAGTGGAGGGGAGCCCACGCTATAGAAAACACAATTCCCATTTTTATGTTATTGCTTAGTGCGCCTTCCGGAGTGAACGCAGTTGACGATGCAATGGAGGAACTTGCCACTGAAAAAGAAGCCGAAGAAAGTCATCGACAGGACAGCGTTAATTTATTGACATTTATTTTACTGCTGACCTTAACGATTCTCACTATATGGCTTTTTAAACACAGACGAGTCCGTTTCCTTCATGAGACCGGATTGGCAATGATATATGGTGAGACAGATGAGGCTTAATATACACACCCCCACCCGTTTCTACAACCACCATCCTCTCGTTGGCTTTGCATGATTAGCCTAAATCTCTTGGCTCTAAAGACACTGTTCGCAGACGACGATAAAGCAGATAATATAAACAGTCAGGAATGATGCACTAGTATTTTCTGTTGTCCATAGGCCGCCGACCCCTGAATTGGTTGGAATATTTTCTAGAACGTGCGTGTTTGGCATATATCTTGCATCACGTTGATGTCATGATGGGTTACATTTGCGTGCGTGGGTTTACCGTATGTATTCATTGCCGATCATATAACAATACATTAATACAAACATTATTTTTGCAGACAAATTAGCAGGATCTGTTTTCAGCGGTTTAGCATTAAGACATTTTTGCAGTCAACATGCACAATCACCTATATTGCAATTTTATTAAAAGGAAGGATAACCAAATAATAAGGTTATCAACTTCTAAAAGATAAGGCAAGTATTCATTGAAATGGGAACGAGCATTGGCTTTAGATCCAATGTACAATATAGGCTACTGTAGATATATTGATCAGGTTCATTTAGGTATTTTTTCATCTTATAGCATTTCAATGCTACTTCATACTTTATATACTAGATGTGGCAGGTCATTCAGTAATAGTATTCTGCATTGTAGGCCTACCTGTTTTTAACCTGTTGAAATGGCATAGCCATGAATATTATGCATTAACCATAATACAGTATGATTGGAGATAGATTGTTTTTATAGAGGGTGTCTTCCCATCTTCACATAGGATCTTCACAAATCATAAATCACACATTAAAACAGACAAAGTAGGTAAATGATCACAATAGCTTCTTGTGCCCAGATTTTAAATGCCATGTTTATCTATTTCACCATCATTAGTCTGTTCCCACTATTCAGTGTTGCAAACAGGCTATGGTTATTTGTTGACTCCCTGCTAAAAGCTCCATATGGTTTGACCTCTGACCCAACCAATCTCTAAGCATCCTTGAGCAATGTCATTGTATACCTGCATCTTACTAAATACATTGTAATTGTACTCACTGTAATTTGTTTTGGATACAATTGTCAGTTAAAATTGAAATAGAACCATTCTATTGTGTCCCTTCACTGCTGAATCTGTTGCCAGAAGCAGGTGCTAAGATTGGCTATCTTGACTCTTGTTTTTCTGTCCCCGATGTGAAAACACAAAGTGTATGTCAATAAGGCATGGCATATTATTGCCTGCATAGTACTACTGACCTGTTTTTATTTTAAGTTTGTGTAGCATAGGTGTGTTATTGCCTGCATCTGGCCTGTTTTTATTTTAAGTATGTGTAGCATAGGTGTGTTATTGCCTGCATCTGGCCTGTTTTTATTTTAAGTATGTGTAGCATAGGTGTGTTATGACATTAAGCACCTGAAAACCTGTCTTATGATGGATGGGTCACCATCTGTGCCTCTTATTTTAATGACTGTCAACAGGCCTAAGGTTTACCAAGTGAAAACCTTCTCTCAATATGAATGTGTCTTGTGGATGGTACACATACAACAGCATTTGCCATGCTTGTCCTAAAACACAACATGCAACAATAATATATATGTTTTACTTCAGTACAGTTTGATGCTGTCATGTTAAAACGACTGGTTATAGATTATAGACTATAGATTATAGACCATTACTAAAAAGTGTTAGCCATTTGGTATAGTAATATCCTGCTGAGGAAAACCCCACCCACTGGTTCATGACATGCTAAGATGGCTGTGATCACACAAGATCTATACAAAAATATAGATCTTGTGTGACTGGCCTATTTGTGCAAAATGTGCCAATTCTCTGTCACATACACATTCCATGGCTTTGTCCCAAGCCTTTAGTATACATCTACATAACCTAGATTATATCACATATCTGGTAGTATGTTTATTATTAGTATGTATCTAAGCCAGCAATTTGGTTTCCACTGACAGCATATGGACAGCTAAGGATTAGCGATATTTTCTCAAATTAAATTCTGGTACAACAGTATTTCTTGATATGGCACCATATTGACATGCAGTACTGTATAGAGAATTTGGACCCTGTCAAAGTCTTTATAGGCCTCCTTCACTGCATAGTCTAAAAATGTGTATGTTTAAACCCTGGTCTCCATACACTGGTGTTCTGGCTAAATGCTTATTAGACCTATTGTAAGGGCTGTCTGGGGCACAGGTGTATATCACTGCACTCCCTAGCTCGCTAACAATACTGTGTCAATTGTGTTGATAAGCATGCAGGATTTGCATCATACTTCTGTCCAACGTTAATGTAAATAAGTTTAATTTGAAACACTCTTCAGGGGGTTTCAATATGTGTTGAAGCCTAAACAGGAAGAAAGGTTTAAGTATGCAATAAGGACCTTTTTCAAACAATGCCCATTGTCTGAAAGTATTGATATACTGACATTTTGGCTGTACCATTTGCTCTTTGTGTAACTTCCACCCACATGCTGATTTTAGAGAATATTCTTCTTGTTGCAGTTCAGTTGCATTTCAGGAACCTAAACATATCGTTTGTAGGTTGAAATCCCACGCATAAGTGTGTTTAGATAACATTGAGGCAAACAAGCTGTAGAGTCATGGCTTTACCATAAGCTTAATATCACTTAAAGGTCAGCGATTTGTCAAATTCAGTAAATATCTCCTTATGGTCTGCTAGCTGCCTGTTCTGTGTGTGCTGAAAATAATCTGGTGTTTCTACACAGCCCTGGCACTGTATATGGGAACACAAAGTGGTGCACACCGCACCACACACCACTGTCCCAGCTTTGACAATGACTGTCCAATGTGCGGGGCAGAGTGTTTGATGGAGCAGCCTATGACACTGAAGGGAGAGGTGTTTTTGTTTGTTCAAATATCAAACAATGTTGTCATGGCAGCTGTGCCCTGTCTCTTGCAGATGTCTGCAGTCCCACCAAAAGATTTATGCACCTACTATCGCCTCCCTCGCTTTAGCTTCCTCTTGGACTTCCCTTTTTTTGCTTTGTCATTCCCCTATCAATCTGTGTGTCATTCCCTGATCCTGTTGCGTTGGTTGTAAGGCAGATTGTGGTGGAAAATAACCATGGGCCTGAGTAGCCTAATTGCCTCACTGAGCTGGGCTTTGTGGCATTTTGTGATGACTTGTGTTTTCCTCCTCTTTGAGTCATACAATGATTCATTGCAGTGGTTTCTAAACATGGATCGCTTACAGATATGTTCATCTACATTTCAGAGAGGCCGGGCAGTGTTAAATGACAATACGAGTTTAAAGATGTAAAAAATAGTTATGCTATTTATAGGTCTAGGGTGTATGTATTGGTCAGAGGGGGAGCAGGGGAGGTAAAGTGATGTTATATGCTCCTTACTTTGACGTACAGCGATGATGAAAAGATGCCTGAGCTTGAGTAATGTAATGTGATTGCTGCATCATTAGTTACAGCATAGACAAGTAACCAATGTATCACCATTCACTTTCATCAGTAGCTAGCTACCATTTGTGTCATTAATATATGACAGAAGAAGCTACCATTGAGGGTCCGTATACATCCATCAGTTTACAAAACCTTTATATAGCTTTAAAATGTGTCCCTATAACACACACACACACACACACACTGCTGTGGTACACTTGTACTTCAACCCTGTCATGCACAAATAGGACAAGTATTTTTCAGTTTTTTTGGGAGTTTTTGAGATACCTACCTAAGATAAAAACACATCCATGAAACTAAAATAACGCACGCCACCATTTTGCCTATAAGCTATTACATTTGGGACTGGATGGAACTACCTGTCTCCTCATCCTTCAGGTTTGTTAGTGGGAGTGATTCTGCGTTACGGCATTCCGGCCACCAGCTACCACAACAAGACCCCCGCCAGCTGCTCTCTGAAAGAGGGACCTGTCAGTACCTTGCTGCTTAATGTCAGTGGCAAGTTTTTCGAGTACACCCTCAAAGGGGAGATCAACTCTCATGAGATACACAATGTGGAACAGAATGATATGCTGCGTAAGGTAATGGTGTGCCTCAAGTTGTTACATCGTTTGAAGAACAGTAACAGTAACCCAACTGATAGCAAACAGTATTACATCTGTTTTGACTTTATGTCTTCTTATTTTTAAGGTTACATTTGATCCAGAAGTTTTCTTCAATATTTTGCTCCCGCCAATCATTTTCCATGCTGGATATAGCCTTAAAAAGGTAAATATACATACCGTTTTGTATATGCATGGTGACCTACTACGTTATTGTGGTGTATTGCGGGGGCTAGGGTGGTGTACCTACTGCCACGAACGGCTGTCTAATTTTAATGTTTGTCTAAGAGGCTGTCATTGACCAGTCTGCGTGTGAGCATTTAGTGTTTAGCCTTTTTGAGAGGAAGTCTACAGCAGATGTCTTTCAATTCCTCTCTGTGGTTGGTGTGGGTTTGACAATATGCGATTGTTGTGTAGCATCCCTTGTCGCATGCTTTTTGAATATCTGAAGTTATGTTTGCTTATGGGCCCTCTCACATTTTTATATTGGTAATTCCTTAATAAATGTTAAACAATTGTGTCGGTGCTCTGAAGTGGTGGCTGGCTGAATTCAGTTATGTGTGGACCGTGGTAAAGGCAGTTTTACGTTTGATATTCAGACATTCAGATGTAAGGGAGCGTCCACAAAGTATATAATCAACGTATGTAAGACTATCACCTATCAACCTAAAACAGATGTTTAACTGTTCAGAAAGAAATGGAAATGTGCTGGTTTTTATAGATAATTGTTATTTGGA
>JAODUK010021637.1:0-25341 GCA_027564635.1 Typhlichthys eigenmanni
CTGTAAAGCACGTTGAGTTGCACATTGTGTATGAAAGGTGCTATACAAATAAAGTTTATTATTATTATTATTATTAAAGATACAGTATGCAAAACCATTTTGAACGCACAATGAGGAACATCCCCGCTCTCTTTGGGAGTCATTTGTCATCTACCGCACACAGTCCGGAACTCTAGTCGGTTTTCCTGAAATTCAATGGAACTGAAATGGTTTTAACAGCTTAAAATATGTTTTGGAGGGTGAGGAGACCTGTCTCTCAAAGAACAGATTTCTCTAAGCTGCTTAGTGTTCCTACCACCTCATTACACTCTAACCTATTCATGTGGCAGGGTGAGATACAGAATCACTCTTCACATATCATGCTATCATATTTGGATGATGGTAAAGTAGTATGCCTGAAGCTTATAATTTATCACCATACTTTAAATATATGCAGGCTGCAGTTTGTTGCTATTTAATATAATGTTTGTGGTTGCATTGAAATGCTATTGTTCTTTAATACACATTAGTAAAATGGCCTTTCTGGTGTAGCTTTGCTCAAAATTCTCATATGCAGCGTTTTAAAGACTACAGACTAGTAAATTAAACGAATTCAGGTATGTAACGTATGGCCACAGCATTCTCAAAAAAGGTTTTCTAAAACATGCCTTTATATGTAGCTAGACAATGCCAATCGTCTCCTTTATGTCTGCTCTCTGAGATAAATTATTCATCGTACATGACACCCCAGCTTCATTTGGTACCCACTGCCATCACACTTTTGGTTTGATAGCACGGAGTTGGGGGTGGGGGACTGGGGTAAAAATACAGTTTTGAAAAAGTTTGGACTATTCACCCATATTGGAAACACTACAAAACATTATTTCATGTTTTATCTTGTGAATGTAATGTTTTTTTTTTTTTTTTTTTAATTATACTAATTTTTAAAACACTCAAAATTGTACTGCAGTATAACATATTTCCTTTAATTATAGCACATTTATTTTTTGGTGACTAAAGACATAGCCTGACAGACCCAATATTATATATAATACTGTGGCCACGCTCTAAGAACCCATTTAACATTTCCATGTTTGTAACTGTTTTGATAACTCATCTAGCTCTACAACCATTTTAAAACATGCCCGACTTCAACGTCATTAAAATTGCCCACCCTGATTGGGTTGCCAGCAGGGTGGCTCTAAACTCTAATGCAAACTAGACTGTAGTCTCATTGAAAAATAATGTAGCTGAGAATACTGGGGCAGAGCAAGGCTACTGACGACACCCATTTGTGAATTTGAATATTCAGGCAGGATATTCACTTCGGTATTGAAGTGTATAGTTGTACCGGGTTTTTACTGCCATATTTTGTCCTTTTAGTGCACCACACTTCAATCGCCGTCTCAATCGGCAACACGTCAGGACTGCAGAAAGGCCAATCTAGCAGCCACACACATGGCTGTTTACGCAGTCATGTAATCCGCCCTAGAATATGATTTTGCGGTTCATAAGATAAATCAAATATATTGTAGTGTTTACAGTTTAGTACAGGGTGAATGAAATCTACAAAATTATTTTCCATGCTTTACAAACTTTTTCGGAATAGTGGTTGTAAAACGAAACACAAAAGCCTAACTATGGCTGGCATCTCAGAACATCATTAGAGAAGCTGTCTGTGTTTGACGGCAGGTGGACCTGTCTTCTAACGAGGACTCGGCCATCATGCGTGGGGTGACAGAATGTTGATACACAGAGGCTGTCACCAGCCAACTTTCTCATCCGATCAGGACAGAAACAGCATCATTATCGGGAGAGAGTTGAGGAGCAAGTTGAACCGTGAACACTACAGCTCAGGAGAAGCAACAAGGGAGCAAAATTGTAATGGCATATTTAGCTGCAACGGCTTGAAAAGGTCAACCTTTTATTTCACTTTGACGTGGGTTTCTGTTAAATGCGTGTGTGCAAACACTGCTTGTTTTTTGCACATTAGTGTAACATTTAGATTATATAATTTGCTCTTAGGGAAATGCCAGTGGCAAAAGGTGCCTCATAGGGCTTGCTTTAGATAACAATGAAATATTGTTTGAATATTCAACCTCTTCTGAACAGGTCAACAGACTGTCCTGGGTATTGTATCTCTCCATATAAAGCTATTATCGGCCTATGTGTAGGAAAATGTGAAGCGTATTGTTTTGTCTTCCTCGCTGCTTCCGTAAACAAAATGTTATAGTATGACCTTTTCCATGTCCTGTTGAAGTAGAAATTAGAAATGGTGAAAGTTTTTGGAAAAGCTGAACTTATTTTGTGTCACATCAACTGTTCCGGTACTACTGTAGAAGAAATTATTGCCCCTAAGAAGTCTAAAATGTGATTGTGCCATTTGGGTGCCCTGCCAGAGCTGCAGTATCATTAAGCAAAAGCATAGTGTGTTTGCTCGGCTTTTGCTTTTACAGGGAACATTTTGTGAAGCAGCCTTATGTAATGTGTATGTGTGGGGGTGTTCCAAACAAATCGCATGACCTCTATCTGCTGTAGCAGACAAACTCGTGCATATTCTGTGTCTACTGATGGATACACATAAGGTGTGAATAATGTTCTGAACTACCTGTGGTTTGTTTGCTGCTTTAAATCCATTGTTCCCAATCCCACTGCATCCAGTGTTTATGTATTGTTCTTTGACAACGAGAGTGATAAATTATAAAAGTGCAGTTAATATAACTAACTACACACGGAGCAGAATTGTTCTCCATAAAGCAACACGTGATGGGGATTATTTTCTACACCGATGGCTTCTGTAAATCTGCTCTTATTTTAATGTATTTTTCTCTAGAACAAATATGTCATCACTAGCACCAAAAACAAACATAGTGTATAGTATAGTGTAAGATTGGCGGTAAAACAATCACCATACATTCCCTGTAATATATTTAGCAAAAAAAACATAGTGTGCTATTTATTGTTTTTATGCATTGTTGTGGAAACTCGTTGTAGCTCTGCAGGCTCTGACCAATACATGTATAACACCTTTAATGAGGATGGTTTCTATAAGTTTACACCTGCCAAGGGTCAAAAGGTCATGGCTTTTATTTTTTTGCATATATTCATAGGAATCTTTAGCTACATATGTATACATGTGTCTGGTCCTTTCGCCTAAGAGTTTGCATCCTCCTGGTTTCAACCATTGTAGCCATTCCATTATTTGCAAGCGACACACTGGAGAAACGGTGGCTGCATCTATACAGTATATCCTTGCAGATTGGCAAACAGCCTGCATCTGTCCCTCTTCAGC
This sequence comes from Typhlichthys eigenmanni, assembly GCA_027564635.1. NCBI lineage: Eukaryota > Metazoa > Chordata > Actinopteri > Percopsiformes > Amblyopsidae > Typhlichthys > Typhlichthys eigenmanni. The sequence continues at coordinate 3,272 of JAODUK010021637.1, forward strand.
TAGACCACCCCCCTGTCCCCCTCCCTCCCTCACTCTCTCCCAACCATAGCCTCTGGGGCTAAATGCCTATCAGACCGGTGCTAAACCCTGGACGACATAGAGGAGAAAAATGGAAAAAGACTAGGGTGCCTTCAACAGTGCAAAGGAAATAAGGAAGGAAATGGGGAGAGACAGGGGCATATGTGACCTCCTCTTTGCCAGCTGTTGTCATTGGCTGATAGGCTGGAAGTGAATTTTCACTTATTACTCGGAGAGTATTACCATGTTAATCTGATTGCCTTCTGATATGGCTGGAGATGTTGTACAATGTTAATTTCCTCCCCGGTGTCTCCAAGACATACGTAACTGGGATGATAGTCTTGCCCTGTCACTTCACAGTGGCTGGCTATGATGCGAATGGAAGGAGAGACATTATTATATAAAGATAGGGCATTCTCCCCCAGGGGCTTTTGTTTCAAAACTGCCAATGTGCTAAGCGTTTGGAAGAGGCCATCATTACCACTGATACTTTTGAATCAGGGGGGCAGGGTCTGACTGTAGGCTTGAAGCGGCCATGTCTTGTGAGCCAGCTACAATACACACCCATTTCATAAAAGTGATTTTATGAAATGGGTGTGTATACACACATATACACATACTGTATGTATATGTGTGTGTGTGTGTATATATATATGTGTATGTGTGTGTGTATATGTATGTGTGTATATATATATATGTATGTGTGTGTGTGTATATATATGTATATGTATATGTGTGTGTATATGTGTATGTATGTGTGTGTATATGTGTATGTATGTGTGTGTGTGTATATATGTGTGTGTGTATATATATGTATGTATGTATGTATGTATGTATGTATATATGTATGTATGTATGTACATATGTGTGTATATGTATATATGTATGTATGTATGTGTATATATTTATGTATGTATGTACATGTGTGTGTATATGTATATATATGTGTGAGTATATGTATGTATATGTGTATGTATATATATGTGAATATGTGTGTATATGTGTATGTATATATATGTGTATATGTGTGTATATGTGTATGTATATATGTATGTGTATGTATATATATATGTATGTGTATATATATATATGTGTATATGTGTGTGTATATATATATGTGTATATGTGTGTGTATATATATATGTGTATATGTATGTGTATATATATGTGTATATATATGTATATATATGTGTATATATATGTATATATATGTGTATATATGTATATTATTCATTGTTGTCACATAAAAATATATGCTCACATATTTGCAAATATGTGAGGGGTGTACTCACTTTTGTGAGATTCTGTATGTGTGTGTGTGTTTATGTATATTTGTGTGTTTCTCCAGTGTTTTGAAATGACTACAGGCATGCTATGTTTGCTTTAGGTTGCGCACAATCATTTTTCTCTCGTTCTGCTATTGTGGTTTTTTGATTTAATCAGCAGCGCAATTCTTTTATTTTTTTCTCCCTTATTTCTTTTCAATGCCCATCTATTTACTGCTGATAGTGGCTCATACCTGCTTGTGTGCTGCATAATAAGCAATTTCCTGTTTCTTAACACCTGCCTTTTTTTCACCCCATTACCCTCTCTGGAACACATGAGCCTTTCGTCATATTATAGCCTAGCTTAGGTCAACATTCATACCCCCGCCCCCCGACACTCACAAGAACGGACTGCTATTGTGCTGCAGTATCTTTTAATTATTTTATTCTTTAAACAACTGTAATTTCCTCTGTCTCATCCCTGCCTGCTGCTAATGCCTACAGGACATACATTTTTCATCTCACTTTGAACTCGCTTTAAATTTTGCACGGCAGCATTTTTTGGTTCCCCATATTTATACACTCCTTGTGAAGCCCTTGAAGCACATGACCGCACCTTTGTTCGTTTTCCCCTCATTCTGTCTTCTTTCTTTCTTTTCCCTCACACATCCACAGCGCCAAGGCCTCGCTAATGCGGCGTTTGTTTAATCCCTGCCACCCTGTCGCAGGCTTATTTTCTTTGGGTCTTGTCCTCTCTCTCTCCGACGGCAGATGCACCAGTCAGATATGCGAGCCTTCGTCCTCCCACCAGCTCCCATCTTGACCCTCTCCACTCCGCTTGCTTTACCCCACCCAGTCATCGGAGGATGAGTTCCTCTCCAGCCCAAGGTCACAGTGTCTTTGTAAACATGGCACGGCGGCTACTTACCCTCCACTCTCCTTAGCTCCCAGTTCCTACCCTGATGGCAGCCACCTGTCAATAGTTAACCCCCTCCACCCCCCACCTGGATAATGACAACCCAGCCGGAGACCATGTTCCGTCAAGTGTCCTCGTAGCTCCATTTGAATAAAGGGCCATTGTGGGGGCTTCCCCTCCCTGAAGTGGTACCTCTCGCCGGGCAGCGTTGACAGGAGAGGGGGATGCAAGGTGCCTGCATAACTGAAGCAAGGTCAAGTAAAAACGTTCAGGGCTGTTGCTGCAGTACATTTGTCAATAGTTCAGGTCATACTTAAACAGTTGTAAGCAAACCGTATTCTATTAGAATAATTATCATGTCATCATGACTACTACAATGTCATTATCATTAAATAAACAAAATAGCTAATGGCCTAAATGATTGTGCTAACCGGTAATACATAAGAACCTTTTTTTAAGAGCAGAGAAGAAAAGGACATTCCAGTATGCCACTTAAGTACTAAGACATGGAAAGGTCACTATTCGAGGTACCAAGGTGGATTGTGAATAGGTGTCATCTCTTATGGAAGATATGTTTCAGCAGTCTTGACTGTTGCCGGAAGCTCGTTCCACCATTGTGGTGCCAGGAAAATAATCAAGACTTTGATGAGCGAGTCTTGAGACCTCGTAGCGATAGCAGAGCCAGCCAGTCGGCCAGCCGAAGTGGTAGAACGAAATGCTCTTGTTGGGGCCTGGACCAGGACCATTGCTTGGAGGTAGCTCCGGGCAGTTGTCTTTACTGCCTTGTAGGCCAACACCAGTGTCTTAAATTGGATGCAAGTTGCAATGGGGGAGCCAGTGAAGTTCTCGGTAGAGGGGGGGTTACGTGGGAGAATTTGGGTTGGTTGAATTCCAGAGGGCCTGTGGCAATTTTTACACGCTGTAAGGTTCTAGTAGAACACACGGGTACTCCGCTTAACAGCGAGATGCAGTAGTCCAGGTGGGAAATCACTAGAACTTTGGCCAGGAGTTGTCACTTCCCCTGTGAGGATCTGCCTTAACCTTCGGATATTGTAGAGTGTGAATCTACAGGCACGAGCTGTTGCCGCGACATTTGCTGCGCGTGATAGTTGTCTGTCCAGGATGTCTCTGAGACTCTTTACAACCCAGACGTGAGGCATAAATTGGGGAATTTCTCACTCAATGTTTGTCTCTGTATCTCTCTAACAGATGCCAAGGAGATTGTCCTGAAAGCTCAGATTCTGGCCGGTGGCAGAGGGAAGGGTGTTTTTGACAGTGGCCTTAAAGGTGGCGTGCACTTGACTAAGGAGTAAGTATGTTAATTGTTTCTCGCCAGAGTGCTTGCTTATTTACAGCAGGTCTGTGGATTTACAAAGTAGATGGGAATTAAAGTGTTTTCTGTCTTCTCTCTGACTGCAATTTTTAGAGATGAGAAGCTCAAAGAGCTTTCAAAATATTCTCCCCAGATGCAAAGAACCAGCTTGGGCTACTTACAATGCAAACAAACCATTTTACCCTTATTTCAACATCTTGTTTTACATCTAACCACAATGAAATTTTTAGACTGAACTTCTCGTTTAGGATTACTGTATGCTAGCATTGCAACGACTGTATCCCTAGTTGGTATATTGACTGGATAACGTGTCGGTCTCATTGACTGCGATTGACCTATTGCCAAATTAGATGACAGGAAGTGGTTCATGTTTCTGTTGCGTTGCATCAATTTTGCCCTGGCTAAATACTGTGCTGGTTATTTGTTTTCTGACTTGGACAACAGTAGCCTACTCACTGTCAGATTCAGAGAAGATCCAGTACTATAATACTGTACCAACCAACTCTGGTATGACGCATGAGCGGAATGTGTGTTTTTTGTTTTAAAATGACAATGTTTCACCAACATCACATTCGGCATTGCCTATCTGCAAAATAGTTTTTTCCACACATCCGTATCAGCCCAGAATATAGCCTCTCTAAATGTTGGTGAATTCCTCCATAGATGGGAGTGCTCTCCATATTTTAGAAGCCTATACAACCCCTCCAACAAAGCTTTGGTCCGCTGAGTTCTCGTGAAACAATAATCAGCTATTGTCTTTAGGAAGTCTACATTACAGATGCCACCTATAGGCAAAAAGGTGATTTATGACAACTGTCCCAGACATGTATCATTGTCACCCTACTTCAGTGTTTAGAATGGCCGGAAACTTTTGCAAAGTGAGTCGTACTGGAGTTCGTAGTCCCCAGATAGTGACTCAAGCGCACAGTTCACCTTCCTCTCATCTATCAAAGGATGAGCACAACCCCGGGCTTCATTTGTATTCACTCACAAAACCAGAACAGGCTCAGGAAAAGGGCCTCAGATTTACAGTCTGCTGGTAGCAGGCAGAATAAAGGGAAGCTTTTTCAGTTAAACTTGACAATGTGCAGACTGCTAAAAAGGTGTGATTTGCTATATTATACTATGATAATGCCCCAAAAGTGGTGATATATAATATGGAAACAAGCGTCATTTACTTTAATTAAGAAAGTAGTATTATTGAGTCTTTCATTCACCCAAGAATGGGACTATTGTGACTAACTGTCATTTTAATTGTCATTGAACCTTCTATTCTCCAGCCCTGCTGTTGTTGGTGAGCTGGCCAATAAGATGCTGGGATTCAACCTCACTACTAAGCAAACGCCTAAAGATGGAGTTACAGTGAAAACTGTGAGTAACAGCCTCAGGGCGAAATAAAGAACTGACGCAACATGTGGAGTGATTAATAAAAAAATATGGTATCAAACTCAAATAACCTTAAATACCGAGGGGGAGATCAGGTAGGTGTTTTAGGGCATTGTCGTTTACAATTAGTTTGTGCCATTCATTTTGATGATTCATCATGATAATAAACATGAAGTGGTAAATAACTATGGCCATACATATTCTTTTGTGTACACTGCATGCAGCGCTGCTTCAAACTCATATTTCCAGGTAATGAAGCCCTCCTGCCCTGTGGCTTTTGTTTTATAGCGCAATGATTTCACTTTCTCTATGTATCTCTATTCATCTCTATTCTCTGTTGCTGTCTTTCCCACACAACCCCCCCACCCACCAAAACAAAACATGGCCTAGAGCTCCCATTTAGACGTGCTTTCACTCCTGTGGGCCAGAGGCCTGTTGTTCTCTGCTCATGCCATTGCTGTAGTGTTTAGGACAAATCAAATTCTATGTGAACACATTGTCGCTTGGACAGAGGACACAAACAAACACAACAACCAAATACGGCAGTATACATAATAGACTAGACAGAACCGGCATCGATAGTGGCCGCTGGTGACCGCTCCAATTGACTTCACACTTGGCACAGCAGAAGCGATTTCTTTCTCTGTCACCGGTGCCGAACAGAAATCAGAGATTCTCGGCCCCCCAATGGTGATTGACCGGGAAGACCCGGCACAAGCTGCAGCAGTGCTGTCAGACACCGACCTGTCAGATACAACAGCGTAGGTCAACTGTCAAACTGCCAAGCTGAACCCTCTCTGTCCTGCCTGCACCACAGGGCTGAGCACATTATCGAATGCAACGAACACTCGTGGATCCACCACGTGCACCTGCTGCCTGGACACAAGGCCGGCGACGAGAGAGAGGAGATAACGGATGGAGTACGGTGGGCTGTGTGGAGAGGGGTTGTCACAGGGAACTAATGGAGGAAAATGTAAGATCCAGGCAGTGATGGAATCTGGATTTGGGGGGGTAAGGGGGTCCGTGTGAGGGAGCCGGATAGCCGCTATACAAGGAGGCGAAATGCTCACACCAGGGGAAGACATGCTTGGCTAACAGAGAGAGGGAGGCCTGCTGTCTGTTAGCAAGGAGGATAGTGACGACTATCCATCCTCATTCGCTGGTCGATAGAATGGGGGCAACACTTTGCGCCTCGGCATGTCCCAAACAAACGCCAGGCTGCATGCTAACAGCAGCAGCACGACTAATGGCTTCCCCTTTGCCTTTTATTTCTTTTTTCTTTTTCACTTCTCAATCACTTCTCTCTCACTTACCGTCTGCTGTTATTTATCTTCCAATGGTTCTTAGCGTACAATTGTATTACCCTGTTTCTCTCCCTCGAGGCACACACCCTCTGCACCTTGTGCTGTGTTCCCTGTGCTTTGCTTGAGCCCAGATATTACTCACGATGCTATGGAGTTTCTTTGACAATGCCGCTATTCCCATCTCAGTGTTTTTTTTTTTATTAATTCTCCTGCATGCCATGTCCAGGTGATGGTGGCTGAGGCGCTGGACATTTGCAGAGAGACCTACTTTGCCATTCTCATGGACCGCTCCCACAACGGCCCCGTAATGGTGGGAAGTCCCCAGGGTGGGATGGATATTGAAGAGGTGGCCGCACACACACCCGAACTTATCTTCAAGGTATGTGAGTCACTGCGCACATTCAAACACACACACACACACACACACACTTGGCCAAACTAAGGTTAGCATTTCCTTCCCTGCCCTTAATGCTGTTTACACAATTGCTGAAGTTACTTTTTTTTTTTTTCAGTTTTTGTGTATCAGATGGAAATGCTTGTAACAATGCAGAAAATCAAAGCATCCGAACTCTGGTGCAGCCATTTATTATCACAGTATAGCTGCCTAAAGGAACAGTGGTTGCGAATAGATTCTCAGATTGATTGATCTTATCCAGGATAATGGAACTTAGAAGCCCTTTCTCTGCTTCACAAATGACCATGCGGGGCATTGAAAGAATGCCAAGGCCCAGGTTCGATTGCCCAGCGGGCCCAATAGTTGCACGCTGTTCTCCATTCTACCTGTTCTCTACCTCAATATTGTTTTTCTTCCCTGTACACTCATAACAACCTTATTTACAGTCGACTTCAAAAGTATTGAAATTGCAAGGCTAATTCTGTTGTTTTTGCTATACACTGAAGACAACAGAATTTGAGGTCAAAAGATGTGACCACATATTGTAATTTCATCTTTTATGTTCTGGTATTTTCATCTAGATGTTGTACAACTTAGAACCTTTTGAATCTGACCACCCACGTGTTTAGGTGAACAAATGTATTGTAAAATGTCACAGCTGTTTCCTTTTAACTGGATTGGTCCTGTTAGATTGATTGGTTAAGCAAAAATACTTCTACAATAATGTCTACTTTTCCATTTGTTTTTTTTTTTCCTTCATTTTTGAAAAAATAAAGAAATCGCTGGCATACTGAGCAACAAACATCAAATGGGTCGACCAAGGAGAACACCTGCTGTGGTTGACAGGAACATTGAGAGAGCTGTGAAGGAAAAAAACGGTTAAACATTAGCCAGTGACATCACAGGACAGGGTTATCTCAATCAACAATTTGAAGAAGACCTGGAGAGCAGCATTGTAGCGACCCATACCACAAGATGCAGACCACTCATCGGTTGTAATAATCAGAAGACGAGCTGCCGTTATGCTTAATGCTGCGTTCACACTGCATCGGGTGTCATGTTAGCGGACAAGAGCAGGACGGCAAAATCAGTTGCAGCCGGCAAACAAATGCAGACGCCGGCAAACGGCATGTCGTTTAAAGTTACAGTATTTTAACTGTTTGCCACGACGGCATTTACAACCGGATGTTCGTAGCTCTCTCACACACAGAGAAAACATGGACAACGAGAAGGTAATACTTTTGGTGCAACAACACTAGAATACTAGATACAATAAAAAAATGATTACCATGCATAAAACAGTTGCTACTAAATAATTGTGTTGAATACAAGGGGCGTGTTGCCCCTTGTATTGTAACTGGTGGCCCAGTTGATAGCGTTGTGGCCTCACTGCAGGTCCCGGGTTAAAACCCTGGTCGTCCCGGCCTTTCTGTGCGGAGTTTGCATGTTCTCCCTTTGTCTGTGTGGTTTCCTCGGGGTGCTCTGGCTTCCCTCACTATAAAAAAAAAACCATGTCAGGTTCACTCTCCAGTCAGTGTCATGTGAACAGTGACACTGGCTTCAATCTGGAGTTGCGCTGCATACACTGTCCTAACATGCACACACATGTCCGTTAGTGTACCAGCAAAATGTCTTGTTTATATATCTTGTTTACATTATATATATGGTTATCAATTCACTCTGATGGCTGCTTCATAATGTGCTAATATGCTATGTTGAGGTTACAGCAGTACATCTCAATTCTAACAGATGAGTCTTTCTTTTTCTCTGCATACTGTATTTGTTTGAAGTGGACATACAAGTCCACTTTATTCTGTGAGATTACATTTTATAAAATGGAAATATAAACCACTAGTAACTAGCAGTGACTTACTCTTATAACCCTTTATATATGCACACACAAACAATACACAGAACAGTACACGGAACAACTGTTGAAAGTGGAGTGGCCGTTCCTCTTCCACTTACATACATACTGTAAAGTCTTTCAGTAAGAGCTCTTCTATGAAAATGATTGCATATCAGGCGTTGTCATTTTTCCAATTAAGCCCTAACACCACATACTGTATGGCACATTGCCTTAATTTAATTGTGACAAAAGTGCTTTAATGTGAACATCCACTATTTGTGTCAAAATACCTACAATTATCTCTGCCAATTCTCTCTCTTCCTCTGATTTATATCAACAGGAAGCCATAGATATATTTGAAGGTGTACAAGACGAGCAGGCACTGCGCATGGCGGCTAATTTGGGTTTCAGAGGACCTATGGAGAGACAGGTAATGGGAGTGCTGGAGTCGCACTGCAGAGAAAAGGGACGTTTCAACACGCGCACACGCGCACATACGACCAGCTTAACCTCATAATTGCTTGTTTAGGTGGAAGTGTGAGGTAAAGTGTTACCTGCACTAGTCTCACTGCCAGATGGTCGATTGTCATATTTGGCAATAGCATACAAAGCCGCACCAGGCTTGGGGAGTTTGTATTGCTAGTGGTGCCGTTATGAGCTTCAGCCTGGCTCAGCGTGTTGTGGAGTATGTGGTGCAGCAAGAAACACAACCCAGCATTGTGCAAAAACACTTTTGTAGCAGTCATCTCAAAGTTTCATCGGACTGTTAACCAGATAAGGCAAGAAGACCACAGAAACACATTCACATCGGACGCATGCATGTATATTTAGAGTTAATTTTCCAGCCATATGTCTCTTAGCATCATATCGCTAATTTGTTTCCTTTTCCAGATGCTCAGTGGAATGACAAATTGGATTAGCTCAGCATCTTAAAACACTGACAAAGCATAAATATACTTAACGATACAGATTTCTAAGATGCGAGCAAAATCTCAGACAGATGTGTGAGTTAGGCCTGTCTCACCACGTACAGTATGTCTCCTTTTCCGGGCCTTTTGAATTGCCATTGATTTTCATCAAGTGCAGAGAGAAATGTAATGTGAATGGTTAAGTGTCTGGGAATGTCACCTTTTGTGTGAAATCACCACAGTCACCAGAACATGTTCCCCTCCGATATACTGAAATTAGGCACCGTTGAATAACTCAAATTGCTCTGTAGAGCACTGGCACTGTGGTGCTTGGTTGCCTAATACCTAAGTGATTGAGTCATGTGATAACATATGTAGCACACTATTCACTAATGATGATGACCAAGCAGATACCGTATGTTATCTGGAGCATGCCTCATTGCCTCACTATCTCGTCCGGTAGGTTGGTGTATGTAATGGGGAGTCCCATTTTGAAATATGCTGTTAGATAAGAGAGTGGTGATATAGGCCTATTTCAGGCTGCATCGTTTTTGGGGTGGAGGGCTTATCAACAGTTTTGTAACTGCACATATTTATCAAGAAAGATGTATCATTTAATAGCAGATGCAATTTTTCTCTGCGGCAGGAGCATCAATGGTCCATAGTGCAGTGCAGCTAACAGACAAACAAAACGTGTTCAAATTTTCAAACGAGGCATTGCGGATCACATGCTGCAACTGCTTTCTCACAATTTGCTTCAAATGTTTGCGGAAACTCCACGGCCACTGATTTTGATAGAACAAGTTATTTGCTCGTTGTAGCACTTCGTTCCAAATGAGTGCTAATTACATTTCGCCGTACAGTGCATCCATGCAACACGCGCGCGCGCATGGTTTACGCGGGGCTGTTGTGAAGGTGATTTGCCATGTTTTATTTAGCCTGAGCAGCGGGCTGAGTGGCCCTGGCAGGGCCGGCTGCTTGGAGCAGAGCTGTCAGGTAATTACTGTCCTCTGTGAAACTCGCAGGCAGCAGATCAGATTAAGAGGCTCTATGATCTGTTCCTGAAAGTCGACGCCACTCAAGTCGAAGTCAATCCTCTTGGGGAGACTCCGGAAGGACTAGGTACCGTGTATCACACAGAATGCTTGTGTGTGTCCGCGTGGCCTATATGGGCATGTTTGAATGTGTTTTGAATATGTACCCTAACTAACTAACTAGCTATGAGCAATTTAGTCGGTGATTATACTTTCTTTTTTTCTTTTTTTTTTGCCAGTGTATTTCAAAACAGCTTTGTTTGACTCAAAATCCACCTCATTAAGTGGCAGTAAGGTGTGGCTGAACATGCAGCAGAATATTTACTGATTATTACGTACTACATCATCACACACAAAGTCTTTACCATATCATTTCCCGAACCGGAAATGTGTACCTCCCACCCCCAATGTCTTTAATTTTAATTTTTTAAAGGAAAAGATGGATGGAAGTAGCTAATAACGTTTATATAATATGTACTTTAATACAGTATTCATATTGTGTTGCTGATTAACCGGTAATGCTCAGCCACATTGTCAGGCATGTCAAGAAGCTGCATATTAGAGCTGTGATAGGCCGGTCATGGCTGCCAAGGGAATGTCTTTAAAACATTTGATCAACTCAAATCCAAAAAACCCTTGTGCTACTGTTAATACACAAGTGTAGCCTATTTACAAACTCTTTTGAAATTCCATGAAGGCACTTATCTTCAGATGTCATTTAGATTTCTGTCGCAGATGTGGCTGAGAGTTATTAGCGTTTATTCCTTGTGCACCTGTGTAAAATATCACACATTTATACCATGCAGGAACACAGCAGAGGTTGTAATTTCAAAAGCACATCTATTTGGAAAAACACATGGGTAGATTCACATGCACATGTACACAGTACATATCACAGCAAGACATGTTTGTTCAATAAATACTTAACCTTTCACTGGCTTTACTTTTTCTCCCAAAGTAGTACATGTACAGTAATTGTCTTGTGTCTGGTGCAGAGCATGATTGGACAATGAGACATCCTACAGTCAGACTACAACATACAAAAGATTCTTGTCTTTGGTGTCTTTTCCTTAAGTCTCTTGTTATTTTACAAAGTGCACAACAAGATGTTGATTCATATGTTCTTATGACAATGAATTCTTATATATATAGGCATACTTTCAAGGCATACTTTCTTTTTTTACACTATGCATATTATTATATACAGCACACTTACAGATGTACATGTGAGCGTAGCCTTATCGCAGTTATTTAATGCATTTGCTAAAAAAGAAATGCTATTTTTACGGGAATTGTGAGTATAGCCTCAATGAAAGGCATCCTCTTGAGGTGTTGAGGCAAGTCCGTTTAGCATAACGGCCTCTCCCAAGGCAAAAGAATATGCCTTGGTGTGCCAACTGCTGAACTAATTAGTAGTAGGCTGATGGGATGCCGTTCATTTAGTTACATTTAAGTTTTAAGATGTTATAATTGGTCTCCCTTTAAAAGTCTGAATTTCTCTCCACCTCCTCCTACCGTATTTCCCTTTCCTGCCCACCGTCGTCTCACTGCGTGTGCTGACGCTGTTTTGCTCTCTCTCTTCTCCTGCCCAGTGGTATGTTTCGATGCCAAGATCAACTTTGATGACAACGCTGAGTTCCGCCAAAAAGCAGTGTTCGCCATGGACGACATGACCGAAAGTGACCCCACTGAGATGGAGGCAGCCAAGTGGGACCTCAAATACATCGGGCTGGATGGCAACATTGCCTGCTTTGGTATGGAAAGGCAACACACACACCCACACACACACCCACCAGAATGATTTCAGCAATGTGAACATTCCCCATGGAATCATGTCTTTATGTGTCTCCTAGGCAACATAAATATAGAGCTCTGCGTCTTGGTGAAACTTCGTAAAACTTCGTAAAAGTAACGTCAGGGCATTTCTCTGGTCCACATTACAAGCAGTTTTCTGAAGACTCCAGAAGGAACACTGCCGTAACCAATACGTTCTAATTGGACATAATCCGCCCAGAAAGTCTCTAGTGAGCCAGATTGTTAGCATTCTCATTAAAGGCTCCCTCTCTTGTCATAAATCAAGACCCTTACAGTCTACAGCAGTGCTAACAGATACGTATACAGTGCTAGCCATGCATAGTAGCCTCATAACCACAGTATATCTTATATAAAAAAACAACAGCTTTTATAAGCCCTGTGGCTTTCTTGAGAGCACAGTAAGGTGGCAAAAGTGACAGCTGTTAAAGCAAATTCCCCTGTTTATTGAGTCTTCAGTCGGGCAGCTTGCCCGTACATAAGCTCGGCTAAATGAAATGAGGCAAGACATTTTGTGCATTGAAACACTTGGGTTCCACACGGCACACCAGGGGTAGCTGTACCGGATAAAGGTTATAAATGTACCAAAAGAAGAAAATAAAACCTATCGGAGCTCTTCTAATCAACAATTCCTTGTCTGATGTCGAGAGCACAGTCACAATCAAATCTTCTGTCACTAGACTTGGTGTTGAATGTTTCTGATTAGAAGTTTTTGCATTGCTTGTGGTAGCACTGCATCCTAGAGTGTTAAATCCTTTCATCTATTCGCTCCTCTTTGGCTTGTAATTGACTGCTGGAATGTATTGTGGGCGTACAAGATATTTTATCTTCCCCTAGTGTGGGTAATGTTCATTTTAATTAACTCCCAGCCAGCATTATTACTCTTTTTTCCCATTCTTATCATGCATTTTTGTTTTAGCTCTGGGCTTTGGCTGTATCCTAATGTGCAAGTCTAAGTTCATTATTGAATAGATCATTACCACTGTAAGCTATGGTAAGCTTTAGTATCGTAAATGATACCTAACATTTAAGAAGATCCAATGCCTCAGAGAGGCATTGGGAATATTGGATGAAATTGATTTAGTTTTTTTTTTGTATATCACTTTAAGTGTTAGTTTCTTTTTTTTTTTTTAATCTGAATATTCTATGTTTGTATTTGTGTGTGCAACATCTCACAGTGAACGGGGCTGGGCTTGCCATGGCTACATGTGACATCATTGACCTGCATGGAGGAAAGCCGGCCAACTTTCTGGACCTGGGCGGGGGAGTCAAGGAGAGGCAGGTGTACGAGGCCTTTAAGCTCCTCACAGCTGACCCTAAGGTAAGGTTGAGATTGTGTGTTCGTGTGTGTGTGTGTGTGCGTGCGCGCGCTATCCCTATGGTGGTATCTCTGAAGGAAAGGTTAATCCAAATTAAAAGCCAGGCGAAGATGTCATAGTTTCACCGCCTGGAAGTCTCATGTCCATTAGCATGACGGTGGCAGGTAAAAGACAGGCCATTTTTCACCAGGGGCAACGGGACTCCGGGAGTCTGCATGATAATGATGTGGCTCTATGAGTAATGGATGACTGCCATGGGCAGTGCTTTGAGCACTGGATGTCACGCGTGCATATGTGCATACGCAGGTTGGTGTGACGTAAGCCCATGCAACCACAGCTGCCTTCAGACATGGCAAGCGTTTGCAAACATACTCAACCAGTTTTCCATTTGCCGCGAACACGCAAATCATGCGATGCACATTGATGCTGGACAAAGGGTGACAGTTTAAATCTAATACTTTGTGAATGTTCGCACAAAACGCTCAAATGTCATGTTCAACGGAAACGCGTCCGCCACAAACGTTTGCCTCAGCGAACGCACCTCAGCAAACGCCATCCTCGGTGATGACCTCATTCAGTGTAACGTGTTCATCTCATTCATCCTTATTGCCAGAGGCGGTGCTTTAAGCGCTGGATGACCTAGACCAGGAAGGTCGCCAGTAAGCTCTGCTCACCCCATTAGCAGCTCTGTAAAGCCGCCAGCACAGGAAGTCCTCGTTACCTGGAATAACGCACAATGGCGTGACACCACGCATGCATGCGTACTCCTGAACTAGCACCAGCGCACACTTTTTACAAGACGAGAGTGTCTTAAGCACGCTGAAGAGTTCAGTAGCAGCTTGTGGACTGTGATCCAGCCTTTTCGTGTTCGGAGCTAAAAACAACTCTTGTGTAAACACCGTCACGCTCGTGGTGATGTCGCCAACGGTTGTGTGTTGACACCCGTCTAATTCCTTCTCTGCTGTCACTCCCGCGTGGGCTCGGACGGCTCTGGCTGGTGGCACCGGTGGGCGTTTCGGTTTCTAAGGAACGGCACAGCATTTGATTCTCCTTTTTAAACAGCCAGCCCGTGAATACCCTTTGTTTATTTATTTGTTTTATTGTTTGTTTGTGGTGAACAAAGAGAATCACACCATTCCAACGCACCCAGAGGTGCGCTTATGTCGCTCAGATATCCCCCTTGTATATTTCATATTGTCAGCTCACCAAGTGACTCATTGTACTGTGTGTGTGCATGCATAATGAATGTGTGCGTGTCTTATTTTAAATATGGAAGCAGCCCATACGCTCCAGCCCCCAACTGTCTATAGTCCTCAAGTGGTTAGTCCTGCGCGGACAAAAAGTGCCGCCTCCTCCTCCCTCCTGGCCCTACCGATACTTCTCCTGTCTCCCGTCATCCCGTGGAGGCGTGAGTTTCATCTCTCCCCGGGCCGAGCATGGAAATAGTGGCAGGACGCTCCTCCCTAAGAGGAGAGAAAGGAGACCGAGACTGACATTAAACTGGATTGGAAGCAACATTAGCATTTCAACCAGGGGATCAGAGAGACCTGCTCACCTCCATTGAGGGAATGTTAATTATTTCATGATAGGATGAAGAGGCCAATTTACATTTTACTGAATGTATGATTACACACACACCCACACACACGCAGTAGTTGAATTTCTAATTATGCTTCAGGTGTGGTGACTATCGCAGGGCAAATGGTGTTGATGGTAAACAGTAGATTGTAAGAAAGTTTTAACTTTTTTTACTTGTTTTTACTTTCCTTGTTGTTGATAATGTGCTAATTCTTATTTGTAGTGCTATAGTTTATTTACACGGTACATACCGGTATGTATGTATAATAGTTTAGACAGTGTGTTTTATGAGGCAGCTTATTTCAACTGTCAATTTCGTAATGCATAAAACCAAAACCGTTGGCACTTTAAGCATCCACTGGATCTCTAGTCCCAGACCCTAAACGTCCTGCCAAAGTGTGCATGCGTACATTTGATGAAACTAGAGCCGTTTCACATGTAATGTGTGAAGGACAGGTGGTTTCTCTGCCATTGCAGTGTGTTGTGACGGCAGGAAAATGCACTGCTATACTGATATAATGAGGCGGTACGTTTCATTCAACAACAGGCTTGTTTTTATTTTTTTTATGTTTGTCTGCCTTTGTCTGTCACTTGCCTTTACTGATTTGATTTCTCTCTCTTTCTCTCGCTCTTGCTTTCTATCCCTGTAGCGTTCTCTCTCTCTCTCTCTCTCTCTCTCTCTCTCTCTCTCTCTCTCTCTCTCTCTCTCTCTCTCTCTCTCTGTGTTTTGCCTTTTGCCTCATGTATGTTTTTGTAGACATGCAGACCTCACAATAGCACCATATACTTTGTTTAACAAGATTGCTTTATTTACTCCTCGTGTTTAAATTCAAAATAAATGTCCTCTATAGCTGAATAAATACATGAGCTAGATTGAAGATGTGGAAAACTCAGCCATGCAAATGGCCTGTTAAATAATTTGCTGGTATGGATATTAAAACCAGGAGGTTTTACAAACAGACACGTACACGCACACATACGAGCTTGCACGCACACACACACACACACACACATACGCACTCACACACTCTAGCTGGCCTCCTTGGATGATATATTAACTACTGCACAGTGTGTAGGACATAACTCTTGTTTATAAGCTGTGAGGTCTGTGTACACATAAAACAGACAAAGACCAGGTTTGCTCAGTGTAACAATATTTATGCTAACATACTTATTATTTGGTGCTGACATTTGACAGTTATTTGGCACATATCTGGCAGGACATACGACTGTCACCTATGACTGTTATTATTTAACTTTTTCTGACTTCAATTGACACTCGTCATTAGGTATGACATACTGTAAAAGGGAACAAATGTAAATGTAAGAAAATCGACTTGAATACATAAAGCTGTGTGATGGATCACATTGTAGCTCTTTGCCCCTTAGACTGTTCCAGTTATCAACTGTCAGCTGTGTATCTTGGCAGGATTTCACCTGGCATAACTACCTTGTGTTCCCAATGAAATAGTGACTTGACCAGTTTAGCACAAACCCTGACTGGTCCACTTCAACAATAATCCTCAAAAAGTATATTAGATTCGATTTAATTATGAAGCAGACAGACTGAACATGAAGTTCCAGTAGCGCTTTGCTGCAGATATACAGTTCTGTGCAAAAGCAATAAGCTGTCAGAGAGAGAGTTATCTTTAAGACTATACTATAGTAATCTGTTGAGTGACATAATATTGATCATATGAAGGTGTGGGGGGTGGTGAGGGGGCATGCTACATGTGGTACCTGTCGCACCTAAGAAAGCATTGTTGCAGAAAGGCAACAAGCAATAAGATATTGTAATGCTGTAAAGTTGCATGAAACAGCCAAATAGAGTCAAATACTTAACAGAGCGACCAGTCCAGGAGAAGAGTCAGTGAGACTCTTCTGCACTGACTGTCTGTCTGCAGTGTTCTGTCAACCAGTGCCACTGTACGGTTCATATGACAGAGGCACATTTCAGCGTAGTGGGGATCTAGGCAGTTGGTTTCTTGTCAAAACATACGAAGAGGAAACACATTATTCATAAAGCACTACTAACTGTAGCCTATACATACAGTATATTATGGCAGTCATAAGTAGGCTAGGGTAGTAAAGGAATTGCTTAACCAGAGTTAGCCATTGTGTAATTATTTCAGTTATGTGCTTGTCTGGATGCTCGCACAACATTTGAAAACATCACCATGCCTCTCCCTAAGCCAACTATATCTACAGTAAAATGACTATAAAAACCACGCAGATAAGTCAACACACTATTTTACATCTGTCCTTACCTTTCTGTCAATTCGCTATTGCTATCTCTCCACACCAGCCGTGTAGACATGCTTGGTAATAGATTTTTTGATGAGATAATAAACACTATATTATGTATATTAAGTAATCAGTCACCAAATAAGACATTTTATAATAATCAACATAAATTATTAATGTTATGCCCCCACCCAAATAGCCACAATATTAGAGCTGTCTGTCTTACAGTATGCTTGTCTGCAAGATAGAACGAGAGGGACGTTTTGTCTTTTATTTCCTTTCATTTTCAAGTTACCGTAGCTAAACTTAAGGCGGTCTCCCCATCGTGGGACATGGGTATGATACAATAATCCAAGAACGGTTAGCATGCAAAAGTTTGCCCAGAGCCAGAGGAAGAGCTATGCGTCGTCTCTTTCACTTCAAGCCTGTGTGAGCCTGGTGAGTGCAAGCATAGCCATAGCCTATCAGACTGCAGACACATTCGCTCCATTCACTTCCAAGGAGCGAATAAAACATTTGCTTCCTCTGGCGAAGCAATTTTGCATCATTTCATCTATAGAGTAAATCTAGAGTAGATCTAAATGCAAAACCCCAACCAACAGCAAGGATGCGTGTCTGGTTGACCCCACAGCTGGATGCAGATGCCTATAGTTTTCGTAGTGAGGCAGGATGGAATGGAGTCGGAGTAGGATTTTATTATGAATTTCGAATCGTAAGGAGATGGTCAATTGCCTGCACAGTTTTTGATTCACGTATGACCGCAGCCTCACCCTGCCGGTGAGCATTGATCATTGCTGGATCGATTGACTGACATTGTTATTATGAACTGCACAGTGCACACATGCTGTCACTGTAGGCTACTGTCAATCGAAACTGCACGAATAATGTTCAATGTGCTAAAATCACAAAATGGGAGGCTGACTTTAAGGTTGGCTACCGGCAGAAAAGATTACTTCCATTGAAATATCTGTCTTTCATTGTCTAGTCTTCTTGGAGGTCAGGTTGGGTCAGTAATACCAGATAGACTACATTGAATTCCATTACATGTGTTTCTTACAATGTCTCCCACTCTTTCCCTGTGGCATAACAGGCTTATCACAGCCCTCTGCACTAAAGCTAAACCCTCTAGAAAGTTCTTCAGGAACTTAAACACCTTTGTCGAGTTGGCTCTAATGTCTGTCACTTCTTTTATTTAAGATGTCATCTTTAAAACTTTATGTGAACATTCTCTCTCTCTCTCTCTCTCTCTCTCTCTCTCTCTCTCACTCTCTCTGCCATTGCATTTATTTCTACAGCAACATTACTCATAAGCATGGCATGACATCGATAGCCAATCTCTTATGATTTATAATTAATAGCGGCAGTTTATAAAGATGAAATTACCAGAATAAATCATGTTGTATGACTAAGTCTTGCAACGTCAAGCTTATATCATATAGCTACAGTACCAGTCTTTGCTTTTTTTATTTTTCTGCCCGGTTTATTGACAGCCTAAGATTATAGCACAGCTGTGACCCAACAGCTAGCCAATGAAACCTGTAGTAACACCTACAGTACTGTACTTTGCAGGTTAGGTTCAAAACTTAAACTTAAAATTATGCAGTATATATGTATGTGCATGTGCGTCCAAGTGTGTGTGTGAATCTTATTTGTCACAGGGGATCCCACACCATCAATTCTCGATACAACTGCAGAAGCTTGCACGTTGGTATTTGACACAAATCTCTCAGCATAGCGTGATGTGAGGCATTTATGACAAGAGAACATAATTATTTTCTCTCTTCTGGGACAGAATATGACCTAATGCTTGTCACAAGAAAGCCACATTTAACGTTTTCATCCTCAGGTGTGTGTTTGAACATGATAAGACGATCCAGGCGGTAAGGAGATTTAGCGAATAACTGTTTTGATCTTTCAAATCTAACATGTTTATATATATATATGTCTTTTACTTACTTGTACTGATGTGTCGGGCAGTAATAGAAGCCACTCTGTCACGCAGTCTAGTGTTTGCAGTGGGGAAGCTGTCATATACAATCTGCTCCAGCGTCACTTAAGTAGCGTGCGTGGGAGGCCACGGCACTCTATAGGCTACAAGCAACCCCACGCTCTCTAAATAGACCTGCCCATCTGCCTACTGCACTGCCATCAAAGTACTGTACTGTATGTATCCCCTTGTGACAAGGTGATAGCCATATGGCAACAGGCTGCCTAAGACTTGGACCCACTCTGGTTCCCGGTGTCGGAGATGTGTCGCTGTTATGACACTGTTAAATCAGAGGTTGTTCTACGCGGCTAAGTGGCATAATGTGGGCATTTATCTGCAGGAGACTATGGTGTTCTCATGTGCTCAGGATTTCACACTGCATTAGGTGACAGCGTGGAAAGAGAAAGTATAGTTTATCTCATATTATGTCCCAACACTTCCTTGTGAAAGTCTGCCTGTAGCCAAAGGTCTTGGCAAGCTTTCCATGAGGTGAGTGCCTCTTAATTCCATCTACACATCCTACATTAAATATTTAGAGGGAGCTTGTGTGCAGTTCTAGCTGCAGTGCAGGGTGCGGTGTTGAGACCAAATAGGCTCCTGTAGAAACATTGTGCTCTATGTGTAGTGTAATTGTGTCCTTTGGCCAATCAAGTGACGACTCTTCAAACAGAAGTTACTAGTTGCTTATTTATTTCAAGCTTCCACCCTGTGCATTTTTAGACAAATGAAAGCTTTGCAATTATTATTATTAGCATTCATTAAACATGAGTGATTATAGGTTATTTAATAAAAATTTAATTGGACTTTTATTCATATGTGATCTACAATATCTCCCTCATGATGAATATGTTCTGTTTTTATATTACTTGTTATCCTTGAAACCTAGAGCTTCTTTAAACTTACATTAAATGCATAATTCAGCAAATGCATAATAAATGTTTTTATCGTCTCTTGCCAATATGTTTTTTACTGCCGTTTACGGTGTGCAACTCTGTTCCTTAATGTGAGACCTTCCATTCATGTCCTGCACCCAGCTGTGAAGGCTATTTAAGTGAAGTCAGCAAGGCGGTGCCAATAGGTGTCAATCAATCTCTTAGCAAGCAATTAGACCACCTTCAGCGAATCAAATTGGTTGGTGGTTTTCTGAATTGATTGAGTTCCCAGAATGATGAACAGAGCAAAGCTAAATGTTGAGACATACATTATAGCTTGCAATATCTGGATGACTCTAACCAGGCTATGTTGATCACACATTATGGTGAACATCTTCATTATAATATGAATTCATTATAATATGAATTGTAAATTACTGAAATGATTAATCTGTTTATTTTAGATCTATGGTTGGTTGGTTAACTAAATATGCAATGTATTAAGCAAAGCCATCTAATGTCATGAGAGTAAGAACTGACACAAAATGAAAAAGAAAAACAACAACTTACAAACACTAACACTAAGTAATACTATATATAGTAAGCACACAGCATTGTTTAATGTGGTCGTCTATTGAACGGTTAAGTTTGTGTAAAATGAGAGCAGACTGCAGTGCTCTGTGATTGGACTAGCAGGGCATACTGTAGCCGTATTTAGAACACACATTCTTATCTATACTTTCTCTGGCAGAGATAAAACAAATTACCACTTTGTTGTTTTCTTCTCCCTGTCACACCAACAAGGTTTCTTTGTCACTTTTACAAATACTATTTTTCTTTTTTATCTCTTTCAGCGTGTTATCTCAGAATGCCTTAACTAATTTGGAACCTTTACTCCCTGAAGTAACTCCCTTAGTGGTCGGATGAAATTCTGCGTAAACACTGACTACGAAAATGGCTTTAATCGTGTTTGACTGAGTGAAAGGATTTCCAATGTCACCTCATAAATTGGCATTGAGCCCTTAAGTTTTGTTTATCAAATGACAAAATAAGTACAGTTTTTCTGATTCTAAACACTGTTTTTACTCTTTCATCACACCTGCTCTTCACAGTTGGGTGCCTGATGAATTGATTCCTATTCAACCTCCCGGTGTTTGTATGCCAAG
Organism: Typhlichthys eigenmanni; assembly: GCA_027564635.1. Classification (NCBI taxonomy): domain Eukaryota; kingdom Metazoa; phylum Chordata; class Actinopteri; order Percopsiformes; family Amblyopsidae; genus Typhlichthys; species Typhlichthys eigenmanni. Next base: position 24,657 of record JAODUK010021637.1, read on the forward strand.
GTGCTAACAAGGGTGTGTTTTGACAAGAGCCTCGCACAAAGGGCATGCCAGTGGGCAGTCAGTTCTAGCTCACAACTGAAATGTTCCCAAGAATCACCTCTGGCCTTGAAAGCCATATTGACTCACTTTAGTCGCAGTAGGCTGGCCGCATGGACAGGTTCATAGCCACGTACATGCATGCTGTAAAGGTCTGTTGCCTGTGGCGCAGCCTGATGAGAAAGCAGAGCGTATTTTGCTGTGCCCTACCAAATGCCCACTCCGATGAATGTCAGTGCTAAACCTCTCACTGCCGGCCATACTCCAAAGAAGGATTAAGGTTTATGACAGATGTGTTCCACATATTTCTATGACCTACACACACACACACACTCACCCATACGCATCAGCACTCTCACATTTGCATACACACTAAAGACAGGATGAATGGCATTCAATAGGAGATAACTCATTTTTACGGCATTCCAAACCAGCTGACATTCCAATTTCCAGAAAGTAGACCTGCGCAGATTTTTAATAAGATGCTTATCGTTATTCAGCAATGCTGTGGGAAGGTGATCAGATGTGATATGTTGTATATTTAATCTATGCATAAATAGTGCATAGAAAACAAACAACTCAGTCAATCTAGCCATAAAAGTCCTCGACAATTTGACATCTGTTTTCAAATATATACTGTATATATATA
>JAODUK010021647.1:0-23361 GCA_027564635.1 Typhlichthys eigenmanni
TTAGCGTGGCCTACAGGTGAGTGTCTGCAGCTTGCATTAGTGTGGCCTACAGGTGAGTGTCTGCAGACTGCATTAGGTGGCCTACAGGTGACTGTCTGCAGGTTGCATTAGCGTGGCCTACAGGTGAGTGTCTGCATCTTGCATTAGTGTGACCTACAGGTGAGTGTCTGCAGACTGCATTAGCGTGGCCTACAGGTGAGTGTCTGCAGCTTGCATTAGTGTGGCCTACAGGTGAGTGTCTGCAGACTGCATTAGGTGGCCTACAGGTGACTGTCTGCAGGTTGCATTAGCGTGGCCTACAGGTGAGTGTCTGCATCTTGCATTAGTGTGACCTACAGGTGAGTGTCTGCAGACTGCATTAGCGTGGCCTACAGGTGAGTGTCTGCAGCTTGCATTAGTGTGGCCTACAGGTGAGTGTGTGCAGACTGCATTAGCGTGGCCTACAGGTGAGTGTCTGCAGCTTGCATTAGTGTGGCCTACAGGTGAGTGTCTGCAGACTGCATTAGGCGGCCTACAGGTGACTGTCTGCAGGTTCCATTAGCGTGGCCTACAGGTGAGTGTCTGCAGGCTGCATTAGGGTGGCCTACAGGTGAGTGTCTGCAGCCTGCATTAGTTTGGCCTACAGGTGACTTTCTGCAGCCTGCATTAGCGTGGCCTACAGGTGAGAGTCTGCAGTCTGCATTAGGGTGGCCTACAGGTGAGTGTCTGCAGCCTGCATTAGTTTGGCCTACAGGTGACTGTCTGCAGACTGCAATAGTGTGGCCTACAGGTGAGTGTCTGCAGGCTGCATTAGGGTGGCCTACAGGGGACTGTCTGCAGACTGCATTAGCGTTGCCTACAAGTGACTGTCTGCAGACTGCATTAGGTTGACCTACAGGTGACTGTCTGCAGACTGCATTAAGATGCTAGATGCCAGAGCATGACCATGTCCCCTCATTTCTTCGGGACAGACAAGAATAGAAAGAATACATTACGAGCACTCAAGTCGGATAAATGCTTGTGTGTGTGTGTGTGTGTGTGTTTGTGTGTGAGCTACCAGAGACTCGTCAGCGATTACCTTAGGTGTGCAAAACCAAGCTGGCTGCATTGTCAGGGCACTCTACTTAATACACCGTTGGAATTGATTTTCTCCAGTATTCCTGCACGGATTATTTTTTTAATTCTGAATCCAGAGCACTGGCAATAGGTTTTCTCTGTCCTTTCAAGTCACATTAGGTTTATTAGTGTAGACCTTGATTACGTTCACATTCTCAAAAGGGTTTCAAAGCCATCTTTTTACAATGGAACATAGACAACGCCTTCTTTTAAACCCTCAAAGAAACCTCAAAGAAGTATATTTCTCCAAACGTCTCCACTGTGAATGCTTTTGCATTTGTGAATGCTTTTGCATAATTGTCTAAGGGTGCCCAGCGTGCTCTTCAGAACGCACAAGAAGATAAAGCAAGTCTGTTGACGTTTCTACAGTTATTCTACATTTCTACATGGAGGGATTTTCACAGGCGGGTGAAGCCAGGCCATAAATGATTCATTTAACAACAGATATCCCAATCACCCCAATCCCCCACCAACACTTGGCTATTAACTCCAAATGATAATACATCTGAAAAATCATGTTTTTGCTGAACATATTAAAAGTACATTCGGATTCTTTCAACTGCCTGACTGTGACACACCACACAACCGAACACAACATAGGCCTGCAACATGCATCAAAACAATACACAGCCTGGAATGTATGTATTGTACATTAAGTCGGGACCATTAAACCACCACATGCCCATGTAGATGGAGATATAATAAATCATCATAGTTTTGCATTACATAACATGATTTGTTATGGGTCTGTTAAAAAGCAAGTGCAGTTAAAGATGTAGTCAGCGATTGTAGAGTAGTAGTTAGATAATACACTTTTTCAAATTCAGGTAATATCTACTCACTATGTCTATTAGCATCGTAATACATTGAATGGAGAGGCGTTTTTGTTTTGATCAAGTTCAAATATCAACAATTCTCCATATTTGACTGCACCTTGATTTTCTCACACTCGCAAAGCAATGTGCTGTAAGGGCCATAATGTGTAGGTTCAAATCCTGCTGCACAGTTATGCAGTGTCCTTCATGTTGAAATCCGATGCTTTTATAACAAAACATTGTTTTCCTTTTGTATTCACAAGGCAGTGAAGCGAAGGCAATCATATTAGGCAGGTAGCCTGGTGTAACCAGACCATATTCACTTTATGAATATGGCCAGACCATATTCATAAATATCCATTGGGAAGTGTTGCAGTTCCTCCTACTTGGCATAGACCTCTGGTTAATATTTTGAAACTATTGGACAGCCTTTAACCAATCAGCATTGCTACAATTGTTTTGATCACCTCATCTAGCTCTACCACCATTTAGAAACATGCTTGACTTCAACGTCACCTCACTAACCCACCCTGATTGGACCGCCAGCAATGCTAACGCGAACAGGATTTCCACACTATAATTTCAGGAACAAGAAATTGATCTGAGAGCAATAGTTGGGCACAGCCAGGTTGAAGGCTGATCAATTATTTCCCAAACATTTCTCCCTATTCTTGGCACTTCTTCACTTGTATTAATTAATGGTAAGATCACACCGCGTGTTTTGCATCGTGCATGTCAACGTACTGTATGGTCGTGTTACAATGCTAATTGTGCACTATGTAACTATTCACTATATATTGTCAGTGTGTGAGATATCTCTCAACCTGCAGTCATGCATGCAAACTGGTGACTTGTTTAGATCTTGACACATTAGAATCTAATGCGATTAGCTCGTCACCAGGGAAACCTATACATGCGCACGCTCACATTATGGATCTACGAGATAGATGCGGATCCTTAGAGGTGCAGCCGAATGAACTCACTTTAAGAGCTGAGAACAGATTGAGCTGTTGAGAGGGAGACAGGGAGACAGACAGACAGACGAATTGAGAGACAGGGTGTTTTGTGGCTCTGACACCGCGGAGACAGGGGAAATAGAGAGGAGGAGAGAGGGACAGGTTGAATGTCACAGGAGGGACGCCCGCCCGTTTGGCTAATCAGCACCCATTTCCATCACTGTTAGTGACGGCTGAACACCGTAGCTGCCCATCACATCTGTTCATACACCAGAGGACACCCACGCAATGGGGGAGGGGTGGGGGAGAGAGAGAGAGAAGATTTATATAAATAGATACAGGAAAAAAGGTTTACAAACTCGGGCTTGTGTGTGTGTGTTTGAGTCAGGCATCGTCTCATTTTTCAACCACGAGCCTTGTCCCTTCAGCGTGTGAGGTGTATTTGTATAGCCCTTTACGCGGCCCACAGTGTCCGTCTCGGAGCGCTTCAAACGCACTCCACACTTTCCAAAGTTACGGACTTGGAAAAACAAGCAGGTGAGTGGGCGCGTCTGAGTAATTAGACGCTAAGCGGCCATCACTCAACACGAGAATATCCTCTAGTCTCTACCCTCGCTGACAAACAAACACCCGCGTCGCTTGCAGCGCGAATATCCTTCGTCTTGCCGAAATGCGCCGCTTATACATAAGGAAGCTCGTATTCATTGCATTTTAAGGGCTGGACATCGAGGCATGTTTGACAGACCATGCACGCTAACACACATGTATACAGTATAAGCACCTGTTTGTGCCCATGCAGAGTTCCACATGTCGATAGAGAATAGCGACAAACGACCCCCGAACCGCACCTGACATGCCCACACAGGAGTCAGATGTGCACAGTAGGGCTACTACGGTGTGCAAGAGTGTGTGTGTGCATGCACTTACTAAGATGGGTATTTATTTTATACACACGCACACACACATACAAATTAGGGTTCTCTCCAGACCAGGGATTTTATGTGAACAGCTGTTGTTGTTGTTCTGGCTATTCTGTGCTGAGAAAGAAGCTGTCGTTCAACTGTCGATCCATCTTATGTTTTTTTTCTCCTGTTCTGCTCCTGTCATTCAGTTCGGCTGTCTCAATCTTCCTCATCTGTACTTCTTGATTTATTTCATGTTTTTTTGCTGCTACTATTTATAATCGCCCTCTGTAGCCTATTATTTCTGTCTTCTTCCCGGTATCCACTCCACATCCCAGCCTTCCTTTTTTCTTCTTTTCTTCAATGGGCTGAAAGTCATCCTCCCTTCCATACGCTTGCATGAATTCCTGCATGTGATGCAGCTGCTTCTCTAATCCACTTTAATACCATCACCCATGTCTGGGTGATATATAGCCTAGTCTACACTGTGCACACGGGTAGTATATAATGGCAAGTCATCAGGCCATTCAGTTGAACTTTATTTACAACACACACTGCAGGATGCACTTTTGTCCACAACAATCGCCCACCCCAAAGCCCCTTACCCCCGAACGACACACTTTACACGATTGTAAAAAAAAGAAATAAAGATATAAAAGTGATCAGTCCCTGCCTATGGCCATGTCTTGCTGTGAGCAGAGGAGCGTCAGATCTCAGGACGGGGCTTCGTGATGACCTGACAGTCCCATCAGAGAATCGATTAAAAACGTCACATCAAGGGCTCACACTTCCATTCAGAAGGACTCCACGTGATGCAAGGCCTCCACGTCAACACACATGATAATTGTAATGATGGACTCGGGTGACCCCTTTTCTTTTGAAGGTGACCAGCTTGGAATTGCGATTCATACATGCATTAGTATGCAAATGCAGATGTGGGTGACTGAAACATCCACGAGCCCATATAATACAGCGTCGGGCCGCCTCGGGACGACAGAAGTCGCTCTGACGCTGATCCAAGATCAGTTAATCTGGCCTCAAATGTTTGGCTGCTGAAGAAATGCCTTCATGCCACGTAACAGAACAAAGATAGATATTGGTCGACTAAACCTACTCCTGTGGTCAGAGCCTGTTGACCCAAAAAAAATGTGTACACAGTACATCACAATTCCAGAAAGAAACGCACACTTTGCTCTACTAACAAGACCGTATGAAGTACGGGTACAATGAATGAGAGACAGAACTTGTCAAGGAGGACCCAGGCCTGCTGATAGAGTCCTTGTTGGCATATGGATTAGAAAAGCTACAATCAATCATTCTGTTGCCTGCATATTGCACAGTCCAGCGCGTCCTCCTCGGATGTATTTGATGTTTTCACGCTCGTCTGCCGGTTGACATAGCAACCCCTCCCAGGTGTTTGCAAAGCGCGGCGGGCCTGAGTCGCCGCGGCCCTCATTTCCTTGTTTCATTTCCTGGCGCTCATCCATTACACCCTCCACCCCCCCACCCCCCTTCCCCTCAGCAGCTGAGGATCTTGATGAAGGCTCGGCGGAACTCCACATTGAAGGTGGTGTAGATGATGGGGTTGAGGGCGCTGTTGACGTAGCCCAGCCAGGTGAAGGCGCTGTAGAGGGCCGGGGGGATGTAGCACGTCCTGCAGTGTGTGTTCAGGATGTGGGTCACGAAGAACGGCAGCCAGCAGATTAGAAACACCCCTGGGCGCTCAGAGAGAGAGAGAGAGAGAGAGAGAGAGAGTAAATTGTTTGTGGAAGTGAATATGTTCGATAAAAGACCAGGATAGCTGAGAATAAGTAAACATGGAAAGTGGAAATATAGATCATGTGGGTTAGGAAATGAATGCCAGTTGAAGGTGTGAAGACTGTGGGTAGAGAATAGAAAAGTTGCTCTTGGTTTCCTAAGCTACAGTGATTGATGTGGAAGTCCTAAGCCTGTGACTGACCTAAAGGTTACCTGTAAGGGTTCACTAACCGCTCTAATGGGCCTCATGTTTATAGTGAACACAACCGCCAACTAAGCAGCACATTTGTGACATAAACACCGAGTTAACTTGGGTCAGGGTCCCCCATTCCAGACCGCTGGCCAGAATGGGACTGTCAGCTTGGATTGTGTGCAGTTCATGGGCCATCATTTTCCCTCTAATTAGGCAGACACCCCTAATTGGCATTGTTGTCATTCTGTGAGGCGTGGGCGTGGCCAGAGATGGCTGGATCAAACCGACGGCAACGCTGCCGATAATTGGAGCATGTTGGGGGGGGTGGGGGGGGGGACGTGTCAGGTACTACATGCTGTGCTTTCCAGGCTACCCGGCCTTCTTGACATTTCAGCTTGACTCACTGTGACACAAGGGGAGGTGTGAAGGGCACGCACAATGTAAAATGTCCCGCCCATAGGCGTCACTTACAGTACGCTGGGGAAGCTAGGGACATGTCACCACCGTCTTTTGAAAGCCGTTAGCCCTTGAGCAGTGTTTTCAGGTGTCTCCCCGCTCCAACACACCTGATTCACATGAATGGGTTGTTATCGGTCTCTGCAGAAGCCCTGATAATGACCCATTCATTTGAGTAATGTCATAGTCGGTCATGTTTTGGATAATAATAACACCTGATCTTTAGCCAGCAGATATTCCTTTACGTACCCCCACCTTCATGGTTGCTGTTGCTACACCTGTCAAGCGATTGCGCTTGCTGCTATCAATATGGTGTTTTCACTGATATCTGTGAGAGATATTCCATATGGAAATCTCTTCAAATGTAAACCCATGGGCCTTGAGTCTGACGCTAGGGCGTCAGGGATGTGAAGAATAGTGAGGTTAACTTTACTGCAGAATTTTTGTTGGCTATACTGTTGCACAAAGGAAATGTAAATGAGCAAATATCTAGAAAACGTTTGTTCTGAAATATATAGAAGTAGACTATAATATGCTTTTGAGAGCTAGAAAATATAATTATTGAGGGAAAAGCTCACCGAACCATCAGGCACCCTACGTCTGGACTATTCACATTAAGGACAAACAAGAAGAATGATTGCAATTTTCTTGCACAGCAGGTTAAGTCAAGATAGGGTTTTATTTTAAGATAATGTGTAGCTATGACTTCCTATACAGTAGCTTTCATTATCGTATGGAACGTTAATAGCAAAACTAAATGATCCCACTTTTCCATTTCTTTAAAGGATATAATAGAGACACCGCAGGAAAGCCCAACTAAAAAATAAATAATAAAACGGTATAAATGTGGTTGTGGTTGAGGTGGTTCAGAACCTCAGGAACATACGTTTGATTAAATGTCTTATTATTATTTGTGTGTGACGGCTGGAGCGGGCAAGGGAGGAACCAGGCGCAGGATTTGATATAAACAAGTTTTTTAATAAAGAAAGCACGCAAACACACACCATACGGGACACAATAAACGACAAAGAAACAGAAACCCCATCCTAAATACCAAAGCAAAACCCCCAGGTGCAAACAAAACACAATCAGTGCAAACACCTGTGAGACAAGGAGCGCTGGGGAAGTGCACGTCTGGAAACCAAGGGCGGGAGCACGCAGGCGGCGGGGCTCGGCTCAGACCGTTACAGTGTGTTTACAGTACATTGATACTCTTGCATTTTTTTATTTGGAAAAGCAAACAATATGACCAAAACTCATTGGGCTATTATTTGAATATATTCTAATCTACCTATTCTGTAGCTAAACTTGGTTAACATTAAGTTATTAAAGGTGAAGTCAGCTAATATACTTTTTGTCAAGTTCAGCAAATATCTCTTCACGGACCGCTATCTACCTGTTCTGTGTGCACACTGACAAATGATAAGTTGTTTCTACACCGCCCTGGCTCTGTAAATGGGAACACAGACATAAAGTGGTGCAGACCGCACCACACAACACTATCCTAGCCTTGACAATATGTGTCCAATGTAGGGGATGGGGCTTCTTAGGGAGCACCCTATGGAACTGAAGAGGTGTTTTTGTTTCGATTCAGTTCAAATATAGCACCAATCTTTCACCAGAATCCCTGACTCATCCTTTAAGTAGCTGGTGAAGGGACGGCATTTACATGGGAAGTACATGACCCAGTGAAATAAACTGTGTGAATACGTTGAACCCATCCCCAGCACATTTTAAAAACAAACTGAAGCCCTTGGTACCGCCCATATCAGGCTGACAGCCCACCAGTAATGTGTTACTGTTTACACGTCAGTAGTAGAAGAAGAAGTAGAGTAGAAGAAGAAGAATTACTCTTTTTCTCCTCCAAATAACCCCTAAATAGAAGTCCGTAGCTGGCGAACATAGTTGTGTAGCCTACTGTATATACTCACCGAGTACGATGGCCAACATCTGGGTGGCCTTCTTCTCCCGCGCGTGCATGCTCCTGAAGCGCGGTTGGTTGGACCGGGAGCGGGGGAGGGGCCTCAGGGCTGTGTGCGTGCGTCCATTGGACAGCTCCTTCACCTCGAAGCTCCTGCGGCAAGAGTCCCTCTGGCTCTCCCTGGCCCCGTCTCCTGCTTCCTCCTCCCCCTCCTCCTCCTCTCCCCGCTCCCTCTCCCGCTCCTGCTCCAGCTCGGTGCGGCCGCAGGAAGCGTGGCTAATGCTGCAGTAGTTGTGCGTGTCCACCGGGGGCAGCAGGGAGTTCTCCACAGGGCCCGTTTTGGGACGTTTCCGTCTCAGGCAGCCTGACAACAGGTTTGGCTTAGGTGGTGCTATTGGCTCCATGCTCTCCTGTTGAGACAAGAAACTTTTCTAAATCGAATTACACTCAGCCATAATAAATGTAATAGGATAATGCAATAGTCCCACACAGCCATAGTTGCTCCGCACCTTGATGTTTGTCTTGAAATTCAAAGGTGTAGAGGGATGGCTACAAAAGCTGAAAGCTTTATGAGCTCTGTAGGGGGCTGAGTAGAGAGAACTGCAAGCCCCATAGCATTTGCAGCCAGGAGGGGCCAGCAATCTCTGAGTTTCAACCCTAAACAACCACATTGTTGTAATTCTGGCTTCAGCCACACTCATTTACTCCGGGTACTGGTTTTCAGGCCAGAGGGCAACAGGCATCAGTTCAGAATCACTATGTATATCGCTCTCACAGGCCGTGTGATAAAGATAAAATAAACAGGCTTGAACACTCTCTCTCTCTCCCTCCCTCCCTCCCTCTCTCTCTCTCTCTCTCTCCATCGCTCCCCGCCTACCATGTTGATCCTGATAGGGGAGAGGTCTCTCTTTGTCTTGGGGATCTGTTCCTGTAGACAGGTCTCCTAGGTGGACAATGGGTCAGAGGATGAGAGGGAATGTGACACGATAAACATATTTAAGGTCAATTAAAGATTAGGTCATATTGAATGTTTAGTCCCCCTTGCAAGTGTTAACGGTGCTGTGCAGTTAAGTATATCTCACTCTCCGACACCTCAAGGATGCTCTGGCGATTCACGCTAGAGCCCATTGGATTTTAGCGTGTCTTGTAGAGCGCCTGCTCTCCGCATGGGAGATTGTAAATCCCACCCAGGTGACAGTCAAATGATTATATGAAAAGTATTTATTATAGTGCCTGTTAGAATATCTTAATTTATTGACATTTGTGATTTTAAAAGGTTTAAAGCTAGCAGTTTAGCTTGTGGGAAAGTCTAGTGGAGACCCCAGTGGCTTAAAAGGAGTTGGGTCTAGCTTGTGCCAAAGCAGATAAATAACAAGATTGCCGGATGGAGTATAAAACCCAAATATAATCCTTACATTTTACAAAGAATGAAATAGCTGCCTTGGGGTGACCATTATATTAGCTTAATCTGTCTGAGGTAAAGATAAAATGTGTTAGGTTTCGGGCACTTTATAGGCTTAACACAGTTTGTTAAGCAGGGCACGCCTTATTCCTTTATCTTCCCATATGGTACATTTTTAATGTCCTGAGAAGAAAAATGGAAAGTTGCACATTGGACATGATAAAGCATGGTTTCAGTGGGAAATAACATGATGATTCTACCACTGGGTGATGCATTGGGAGTGGATACCTTGGAGTAATACTAAATAGGTTTATTTATGTCTTTATTAATAAAGTTTTGGACTTTTGTGAGTAAAATTATATAAGATGTTTTAAGATATATTTAAGGGAGCATAACATATGTACACATACACATACAGTATATGCACATATTGATCACAGAGGGGTACCCAGGATTTCTATCATGATGTTATACCACACATGTACTGGCTTCAGTGGCAAAACCCCTTCTATATCTGGGGCGTGAAGCCCCATTAAATATCTGGGACATGAGGCAATGATCTTATCCAGCATGTACAGACCACAGTTCTTTCAGAATATAAGGGACATTCAGGAAGATAAATTATTCCACCCTTTTCAGACCATGTTTAAAATAGTAATACAGTATTATAGTATAATATTAGAATGGATTACGATTTGACATTAACTATATGTGATCTGTTAGGGCCAAGAAAAAATATATATTATTCATAAATGATTAAAAATTATTCTTGTTACTTCTAACGGCTTAGCCTAGCAGTTATAATGCAGATATGTATTGTACTAAATCTATTATCTATATTCTATATTGTATTAAGTTCACTTGCTTTGTAGTCTGACCTTGAATGGATGTGATGAAATTGATTTATGCTTTTCATGAATTATTTTAGTATGTAATAGAAAATAGCAGGTGCCAACAATGTCTTGGTCTTGCTGATACATTTACTTTTTGAGGTTTGAGTAATTTGAGAAAATGTGAAAGTAGCTCTTGTTTGTATTCAAATATAAATTGTTTTAGGAAAAACCAAGGGATTGATAGTGCAAAACAAAAACATCTGAGGCTATAGACCATAATAAACTAGATGTTGACTTCCGCTCAAGTTTCTACTTAAAGCATACACTAGGAGCCTCACTGAGCGCAGCCTGAGGTCTCACCACAGATAGTGGCCCCGTCGTGTCGGGCTGGACCTTCCCACTGGCCTGGCGAAAAGCGATCCTCTTCCTCCTCAACCTCAGGAAGACGTAGATGCGAATGTAGACCAGCAGGGTGACGATGAACGGCAAGTAGAAGGACACCACTGAAGAATAGATGACAAACTCTGGGTTGGAGATGGAGCACACCATTGGGTCGTCTGAGTGGAGCACAAAACACATTGTTTGAAATGCAGGGTCAAATGTTAAGAAGAGCCTAGACAGGTAATACACAAATAAATATATCATTAAAAATAAAGAATGTGTTCATTTGAACATTTCTGAGTAAAGCAGATGTCAAGCAAGCTCTGTACACGCCCAGATGGTCTCCAAAGATGTTGCATGGGCTGTGCGAGGTGTGCCATTGCACAGGGCCTCACGCCGATGAGAACCTCGCGCCTGCACATGCCAGCGAAGTGAATTTCTGTGTTACATTGTTTTTGGTAGCACGCGATTGTGAGCTCATGCGTTATAATGATGTAACATTTTACACCAATGATCGAAGTCCAGTGCCACTTGATCGACAGGCAGTCTGACCAATCAGAAGGCCAATCTGCCATTTGTCTGACAAATAAAACTTTCCGCCTGACATTCCCAGCAGGGCAGGTCAACTCCGTCGACTTTAAATGTAATTAGTCGTGAAAATTGCAGTAAAAGACTATGGGACATTAGACAGCATTAGTAGAACTGTAGTTAACCATTTCCATTCATTCATGTTAAGAACATTATGTAGGCTTGTAGAAAACCGGCTTTTGAAATTGTTGGGCGTGGAACTCGGTCCTGGCGAACACACACTCATTTATCAAGCCTGTGTGTTAGGCTACTAATATTGTGTTATAAGGATCGTATTGCTGAGTTTGCAGCCAAGAAGGCAACAAATGTTAACTTTAGAATCCACTAAGTGTGGCGGTGAGTCCATCTAATTTGTATATGTAAAGATGAGACAGTGTGTTTGCCTGTGCATTGTTCTCCTTTTATAATATGAAGCTGTAGTTTGTATTATTCTAGCATCGGCCTACTTATTCTAAATGTAGCCGTCGTATACCAATTAGACTACCGTGTTGTAGGCATGTAGCCCGGTGGCCGTCGGCTGTGTGTGTTCACTGGTCTAAAATCAGAAGACCTGAAATGTTGCAAATATCCAATAGCTCTGCGCTGTGTTGATGTCAGTTGATGCCAGATGTCAGATGCTATAATTCTTTCAAAGAAAGCATTAGAGCAAAGAGCCATGGCAACATGATGTGCAGGATGCTGCACTGTAAATATAGGGTAGAGATTATGCTTGCGGTAAACTAGAATAGTTAGGTAGGCGTCGGCATGTGTGTGACCGTGATTCATGTGCATGCATGTGAAGGCCTTGCACGTAAAGTTCGCACAGGGCCTCGCACCTCCCACGCGACGCCATTGTCTCTTATACGGTCTAAGCAGGGACACGAACAGTGAGTGCTTTCTCGTACAGACAAACGAGTTTTGCTAAAAAACTCCTTGTCTCAATATTAGTCCACACGAAGAAAAAGGTAATCCATAATTCGGAAACAAGAACCATTTCAGCATTTTCTCTTGGGATTGATTTCCATGGTTTCTAGAATCATACGTTAGCCATGTCTACATAGCTGATCCCCAGCTCTATGGATTCTACTGGAGTGTATTCTCAGGCCACTCCACTTCACATAATCTGTTTGTTTAATATGTTTCATTTAAGATATACTTCTGTTTTGAAATATACAAACCAGTGTCGAGGTTTGAACAAATTCAACTCATAATGATATATATGTACTTTTCAGATGTGGCCTGGGTTTGTTCATAATGAATAATTGCAGTGACTTTTTTGTTGAATTGTTCTATTCTTATTCTTCATACCTATGTCATGAAACTATGGTTCAGTATGTGTGTGACTGCATTGAGTTGAGAATGCCTGACCCTTAATTAATACAATAACGGTGGAAACATTTCTTGACAGACTCTTTAACATGATAATGATGGATGATTGACTATCATTATTACCATCTTATATGTTACACTATGTAATGGCAAATTGCTGTTGTGTGGGGGGGGGCTGCAGCTCTGGAATGTACAGTAAGTAGCATGGCCGAAGTAATTTGACACACTGTTTGTCTTGGATCAATACTGTATGCTTCAGTAGGCCTACACCAGGAGCTGGAAGCAGGACAGATCCAGATATACGTGCCTTTCAGCATGTCCAAACTTTCACCGCAGGCAGAACCAGACCATCTCACCGTAACTTCCAGATTTCATTGATTTCCAGGTTTAATTGTCAACCAGCGCTGTAGACACATCTTTTAAGATGCTCAATGTTTGTGTATGTGCATCTCAGCATGTATAATACTGTAAGAAAACATCAACCAACTAAATTAGAGCAAATGCTGGCATTAAATAGTGCTGACAGGGAATTTCCAGAATTGCTATACAGTCTGCCTGAGTTCAGCATTGACGTATAGGTGTAACCAATGTTGAATGTTTGATGCACATATTCTGTTTTCAACGAACTGCTGGGGTGTTTCGGCTGAGATATGTTTAAATGACTGCACCGTAACATTGTAAAGAAATATAGGTTTCTTTAGTTTTGGTCTCTAGTGCTTTGTAGGGATTGGTGGTTATTGGAAGCAATTTATTAAGAAAGTATACCAATGAGGCTGCTATAACATTTTACCCTTATCTCCTGTGCGTCCTATAATGGATTTACTTAAAATGTTATTGAATGCAATACCACAAAATCCTTTCTCATGTTATATTTATCTTTCACCACTCATCCGCAAATGGCACAAATACTGAACTGTAATCCCTTCTTGTGGTGTAAAACTGACTTTTTTTGACTGGCCTGGTCTGGACATCTTGAAAATCTCACCGCATTCTTGTTGGCCTAGAATGAACTTTCCTTTAGTGAAACATTCCTTTTAGCTGGCCAATAACAGGAGCTGTGGCAATGTTGTATGTTCCCTTTGTGGGCTGACCTAATGGGCTGCAACAGTGGGCTACCACAGTGGGCTGACACAGTGGGCTGCCACAGTGGGCTGACCTGTGGTGTTGAAGCCAAACAGGAGAGGGCAGGAGACCGCGAAGGCCAGAATCCACACAGCGGCGATCATGACCGTAACTCTCGTCCTGGAGCTGTGGCTGGTGTTGTATAGCACTGGCATCACGACTGCAGTGTACCTATACACACACACACAGAGACACACAGACACACACACGCACAGTTGTAGACAACATACCTGCTGCCAGATGGAAGACGGAATGATAATGAGGAGAACATTGAAGAGACAATGGGAGGAGAGAGAGAGGGTTTGAAAGAAAACTTCACTCAGTGAAACTAAATGACAAATGAACAATGGGGCATCAAAGCAGCTACTTTCAATGAGAAAGTTTCCTCCCACCCTTTAACGGCCAGTGGCTCGTTGATTTAACGAATATTCAATTCAATGTGTGCGCGTGTGTGCATTTGTGCCAAGAATTCATAATGAGTCCTGGCAAGATGAGTTCAACAACGGCTCAGCAGAGGCGGTAATTATGCCGGACCCCCGACCCGACGTGGATGTGACATTATGTTGTTCGGAGCCATAAATCTGCCATAATTGTTTACCCTCTTCACACTAATTACTCCTTCTTCTCCAGGCCAAACACAGTGAGACAATAGTCACTAAAAATACCCTGCCTATCTTTAATCTGCTCGCGTGTTCCTCACTTCCTGCCTGGCATACTCCTGTCTACTTCACTCAACACAGGAAGAAATAAATGGGATGGTAACAGATGGCAAAGAACCATAAACGATGTCATAAAGAGGCTCAAGTAATGCGGCACATCAACGCCGTCGGCCTTTTCACTGGTTTGGCATCCCAACTCGGTGCAAGTCTTTGTCTCTGTAAGACACAGGATGCACTGGTGCAAGCGGGTGCTCTCTGATGCCTCGGCGCGGATGATTGAGCCGTGACACATTCTGGACACCGTCGCATTGTTTTCCCACACAGTTCATATGCGCACAAATAAGTGGGACTAGCACTCACTCAATGCAGGCAGAGACCCACACCCGATAAGGAACACATATTCTAACACCTTGGCAAAGGTGTTAATGAAACACCGGTGACAATATATGCCTGTTGAACAAATTATATAACATATGAAGAGACCCTCCCATTTCCTAATGAACTGGTAATTGCATAAGCAAAACAATAACCTTCTCACCCAACCTCGCCCCGTACACCATACAGTACATTAATACCGTATGCTATTTGAAGGTTACAGTTAGAAAAATGTGTTCTCAAAGAAGAATTGTGACACGGAGACAATATCTGTTATTAGGCGTTTAATTCAGTAAACACACGTGATTTTAATCTTTTGTAAACCCTCAAACGTAACGCTACTTTACCTCAGTTTAAATGCTGTCTGACGTTCAGATTAAATATTCTGTTTGTTATTCTTTATTTTATGTCCGTTTTCAGTGGTTTTACCTGCTTATATCTGAGTTGCTATACAATGACCTTGAATGGAGTTTGAAAAATATTTTTTGTTCATTAACTATCACAACCCGACAGGATATTTCATCTCGAACATCAGTGCGTACAGGAATATTGAGTTAAGATTGAGTAAATTGAGTAAACACACGTGCGCACACACATACACATCAACAGGAACTAGAAATAGAAATGGAGAAACATTATATTTCCCCTGGAATTTTCAAAACATCAATAAGGTCAGGCAGGAGAAGAGGCCTTGACAAAAACATCACACTGACGACATCAGCGCTATGAGAAATATAAACGGATACCCGTGTAAATAAAAAAATAAATAAAAACGTCTTGGTAGAAAAATGTTAGACGTGTCACAGTTTATCTTCAATATTTTGATATATACTTTTTTAGCTTAAAGCTGCTGTAGGTAGGATTTAGCTAAAGAAGGAAAGACAGCAAGTTGTAATTCAGAAACCCTCCCTCTGGAGCGTGTTGGTCTGCCATTGTGACGCACCATTGAAAAACCTGTTGTTTACAGGTAGAGCAGATTCAACGGACCAATCAGGTAAAAGAGGCCATGATTACCCAGAAATCTTCAGGTAGCTGGCAAATTCTAAATCGATTTACAAAATATAGAGGCAGGGGCTATCAACCAGAGCAGATATTCTCACAGCGCATTTCACTCACTTATAGCTGACGCATGTATATTAAAGACTGACATTTCTTTCGGGATTCCCGCGGGATGGTAAACAAAATAATTATTAATCACAGGATTGGGACGGGACAGAAACAAAAAGTCAGTGGGAGTGAGCGGGACCAGGAATTGTATAACACTATGACGCACAACTGTATACACAAATACACAACATACATAAAATAACATCAAAATAACAAACAATATTGTCATCTTAAAAAAAAATTCTTACTCTAACTGACAGACTGACAGAAAAAACACAACACGGGGGTGGGAGGGAATGGGAGTAAATTTTTTGGAATTGGGATGGGACGGGATTTTTTTTTTTTGTGGGAGTGGGATGGGAGAGGTTTCAAATCCACTCCTGTGTCACCCTCTAATGCAGAGGTCACCAACCTTTTTGGAGCTGAGAGCTACTTCAAGGATACTGAGCAATATGAAGGGCTACTTGTTTGAAACGTCCTGAATAAGAAAGTTACACCATTCACATTTATATTCATATTTAATGATAATATTATTAATAAATATTCATATATTTGAAGAGACTAATCACACGTTAGGCAAGGCTGCTGGTAATGATTCCTCACAATAATGACAACACAGATACATGCAACACCATTTCTCTTATTAAATCTCAATCTCTTAGTTTGAACATTTGAAAGTCAGCATTATCATCACATCTCTATTTGTGTTATTTGTGTGTACTGTACTTGAAAGCTTTGTATGAATGAGCACTTTTTTGATTCATTTTGGCCTATATTTTTGTACAAATGATCACTTCTGCAACATACTTTAGAAAACCGTTAAATGCAGGGTCAGTTTTTGAGAACACTTGCTAACTTTGAGGTCAAATCAAAATCCCTTTACCACCCTGCCCCACACATTGCAATACATTTTGAAGCAAAGCGGCATTGTTGTACTAGTGAGCGGTGTTCGCCACATGTAGAACATGGTCTGTGGGCGACCAGGTGCCCGCGGGCACCGTGTTGGCTAACCTTGCTCTTATGTAAATTACATTTCTAACTAATTACACTAAATGTAGCTACTGTATAAATACCTACATACAACACCTTTAGTGTGGTTATGTTACCTTGATAGGCATTATGTTTGGCCAGAAACAAAACACCATATATATTCAACTTGTACAGTGATGTATAATTGAAATAACATGGATGGACGTAGTATGGATGGCACCGATACGATACTGAGATAGGAAATCGGTCTGATATTGACTTAAATAGCTGGATCAGTATCAGTGACAATTGGACAGTTGTAACCGATTCATTGGGCTGATCCAATTAAATTAATTAATTTATTTACAGCCATGTCTAACCTACCCAGGCCACACTATCAGCAGCAGGTTTCTAAAATGCATCTAAGTCCTAAAATAGAGATTGTAATTTACTTTGCAACTTAACTTAAAACTTAATTTAACACTGGAATCGGCTCGGTACTCAGTATCGCCGATACCCAAAGTGCCAGTATCTGTATCGGTATCGGGACTGAAAAAACTGGATTGTGCCACCCCTAGGACAAAGTACTGTACCTGTCGATGCTGATGGCACAGAGGTTGAGGATGCTGGCGGTGCACATCATTACATCCAATGTGACGAAGATGTTGCAGTACAGACGACTGAAGAGCCAGGCCCCGCCCACAACCTGGTCATAACAAATACCAAGGTTTCCTTAGTGGTTTGAATAACTTACAATAGCACAAATATAGTACAACCTGCACACCCCCAGTGCTTGTAATATTTAGCTGATACTTTAATTCAGGGCAGCAGTAAGTGCAATTACAATTTTTGTAAATGATTGCTTAAGAGAAATTCCTCTCATTGTTATTTTGGATGGAAACACCTGGTTAAAAACGTGCTGATATTGCAAGCTCCGCCTGTACAATTTGCTTCGCTTGACATATCAGTCTCTCAACTGAAAACTGTTTGTCAGTCGGGTAGAAAACAATGACCAATCAGCATTCAGGTGATAGTTCAACTTGTGCAGACAGCAATTAGGTGCCTGTGTTTGGAAAATCATTTTCACTGGGTCTTGTTCTGATTGGTTGAAGGCTGTTGAAATTGTCTGCACCTGTGTTTAAAATTCATTTTGAAACATTTTAGAAATCAAACATTTGTTGTTGTTGTGATTAGTGAAAGTGGCCCAATCGCCTGCTAATGATTTGATTGGCACAGACGAACAGTTTTCAAGAGAGTTACCAGACACTCATATTGTGTGTAAAGCAAGGCTATTCATACTGGTGGAGCTTGCAATAGCAATACACAGACATATTACACATTACAAAGCTAACTCAAAAGTGAGCTGGGTTTTGGGTTCCATAACTGACCGAGGGGTGAACCAGAGGTACATGAAGGAAGACACACATACACCACACTCAATGCACACAAACGCACGCACGCACACACACACACACACACACGTGTAGATGTGTGATCAACAGAATGTGTCACACACAATGTCCAATTATCCTCAGAGGAATCCAATTCTCAGAAAAAAAGACAATTACCAGCCCTGCTCAGTCACATACACACCCCTCCCACTCAGACAGACGGGCTCTCCTTTGGACTGTATAATGCCTGGTAATAACTGTCTGACAAAGACAAATGGCTTCCTAGCTCCGTTGCCTGAAGGTGGACCCTGAACCCTAGATGTGAACACAACCTTGCTGGGATGCGCACACACACACGCACACATTTTCCTCAGGTTAAAAAGCAGGCTCTTAAAGGCAGGGTCAGTTATTCTGATTTCTTGCTAACTCAAATGAAAACATCCCTCTACAGTGCCACTCCACACATTGAAATGTATTGTTAAGCAAAGCAGCTTTGTTGCTGCGAGCGCCACTTTGTTTATGTTCCTATTTACGGAGTCAGGGCTGTGTAGAAGTATCAGATTATTATTCAGCACACACAGAGAACGGTAAACTAGCGAAATGTGAGGAGTGTTTGGTGAATATGACAAAAAGTGTATTAGCTTACAATTAGCTTGCAATAGCTGACTATAACTTTAAGGAGAAAGGTGATTGTGCAATGAAATTGCTGTGGGTTTGGAGAGTTACAACACATTAACTCTGTGTTCTAAGTACTTTTATCTAAAGTGAATTATGTGTTTTATGTGGGTGGTCACAAGGTCCTTAAAGGGTTTTGGTTTAAAACTCAAGAGAGCACAGTCTCCTGATTGGCAGACACCCTTCTCTACTCCTCTTCCTACAGCTCCCATAGGCTCATGTTGCTCTCTGCCCCTCCCCTTACAGAAGCCCACATGTTTCTGTCTGTGAAAGCTGTTTCAAACATCAAAAGAGAGCTGTAGCTAAAGTATGGGGTTCTGGGGGCACTATAACGCAATCTACTGTAAGTGTGTACATTTTAAATCTCAGGTTTGGCAGTATTGGCACCATTTTGTACATAGTGAATTAGCTGTGTCATCTCGGTTTTCTGCCAGTGTCTCTTCAGCTCTAAAACCTGACAACATGACAAAAGTATAACCGTTACAGTATAAATGAGCCCTATTGCTGCTGACTGCCAAATTACCTGCTCCTTTGCTTGATGTGGGTTTGTTTGAAGTTTGGAAAGTGAAGGTGAAATGTGTTGCTCAAAGGCACTTTTACAATAACTGCTGTTGGAGGCGGACACTTATTAATATCCCTGTCAAGAGTTTACAACTTCACAACTACGATTTACTGTATACACCAGCCACCCTCGGTTCACAAGTATACTTCTAGTGCTCACACATGGCTGTCTTGAATATGATCCAAAATATGATATTAGAATGAACTAGCTCTATATATTGTTATGAATACACATTTGTTTACTAGTCTAAAACAATATTGGCTGTATTCAATTATTGTACTGAATTGCATCTAAAAAAATGTATCCGAGCAAATTGGTTAATTATTCATTAATATTCAATATGTCCACAGTAATTATTCATCTTGGCACATGAGTAGTGAATGTATTTCATCGTAATCTCCTTCAGTTCACCTACACCACTGTTACAATGCAATACGATGAGAACGACCCCCATTCTTCATCCCATTCACCCTAACTCTTATAGCGCTCACAGCATCATCTCTCTCCCTTGCTACTTTATGTTATTTACCTCCTGTCTGATCTGTCCTCCGCTGTTCAACAGCGACTTCACGCCTGTTCAGACATTTGAATATCACCCTGACCTCTCCTCTACACCTTCGAACTCCACTCCTCCACCCTTTAATTTCCATAGGGCCTTATATGTGTCCTAAACCACTGTTTACCACTGTCAGTGGCAGTGCAATGATTTAAGTGAAATGATTAATACTGAACAGTACTGTATATTGTATGTGTTATATTATCTTGGTTGTGTCATGATTGTGAGATATGATTATGTCTGTATTTACAGACATAATCATATCTCACATGTGCGAGTGCACATGTTTTTGTGCAAACTCAATTTCAACTATTATATTTTAGAAATCAACTTACATCGCTTCATAAAGCATTTGGGGACTTGACCCCACTTCTGAGTGCCACTTCTGAGTAGCCAGTCACGCTCAGATGGTGGGGGGGGTGTGGGGGGAAGGGTATATAATCATCCCACCCACCCCCCCACCCCGCTCATTCCATTTTCATAGGGATCATAATTATCTGATGTAGCATGACATCCTGAGAGTTACCATTGGATATCTAATTATTTGACCTCATTGTTTATTTGCCTACTGTTACGCCCATCATGAGGATACCAGCAAGTCTGCAGCTATTCAATGCAATTGAACCACGCCCCCCTTGGATACTGTTGCTACGCCTGCCCTGTAAAGTAGCCTAAAGTAGGTTATTTGCACCTAAATTGTGTTGATGATATCAGTGAGAGTCTGAGAGTTATTCCAAAGGAAATAATAGCAAACATCTAACATAATAGGCCTAGTGCTGAAATATCAGAGATAGGTAGATAGACAGAACTAGGCTACAAAATGCTTTTGAGAGAAACAGTAGCCTACTTAGTCTATTCACAAATTCAACTGGTCACAATGCAATCATTAATTAAGCACCATCGATCTTGAAAATTCACGTCAATGACAATAATGTAGTGTAGGCTGTAGGTACAACAAGGTCCTTACATCACAAGGTAAGTCACTACATTGTTTGATTAAAAAGATAATAATAATAGCTTTCTCTATTTTGGCTTGTTTTAGACAGTTGTTTAAAGCACATCAGGATTTCTCCCAAATCGATCGGGATCTCATAATAGCACAACAGGAAAGCCCAAACAAAGAGAAATAATAATGGAGGTAAAGTTAGTTTCCGCCTAATAGCCAGGTTCGGAACCTCAGACACAGGCTATCCATTTGATACATGTCCTGTTCTTGTGTGTTTATGCTGACATCTCTCACCAAGCTAAAGAAAATTTGACTCTAAACTTTGAGGATGTAAGCTGTACAGTAATAAGTGCACAGTTCCGGCCTTTTCCCTTCTAAAAGCTTAGCAAGCCTCCCGCGCGTAACGTGGTATTGGACATGAACCGTTCTAGGGCGAATATAATTTCAGATACGTTTTTTTATTTTTTATATTATGGGGAGATAGCCTAATATCTAATGGCGTGTGTTGTTGATCAGTGATCATAGGCATATTGACCAATGTTGATTCTTGTTAGTTCATGGCGTAATAAACATTGCAGTAGGCCTATCCCATCATTACCGTTTTAAGTGGTAGGTTTACTCTAAAAAAACTCTAGCATAGTTAGTTGTATAGGCTTAAACGTGGAGACCTTTTGCTCACAGTTTGGTCACTCAGTGCTTTAAACGTTCATTCACTCAGTGTTTCACTCAGTGCTTCAAGCACTCACTACCTCAGTGCTTCACTCAGTGCTTCAAACACTCACTACCTCAGTGCTTCACTCAGTGCTTCAAACACTCACTACCTCAGTGATTCACTCAGTGCTTCAAACAATCACTACCTCAGTGCTTCACTCAGTGCTTCAAACCCTCACTACCTCAGTGATTCACTCAGTGCTTCAAACACTCACTACCTCAGTGATTAACTCAGTGCTTCAAACACTCACTACCTCAGTGATTCACTCAGTGCTTCAAACAATCACTACCTCAGTGCTTTAAACGTTAATTCACTCAGTGCTTCAAACATTCACTCACTCAGTGCTTCACTCAGTGCTTCAAACATTCACTCACTCAGTGCTTCACTCAGTGCTTCACTCAGTAGTTCACTCAGTGCTTCAAACAATCACTCCGTCAGTGCTTCACTCAGCGCTTCACTCAGCGCTTCACACGTTCACCCTCAGTGCTTTACACGTTCAACCTCGGTGCTTCACAGCGTCAGGCTGGCGGCCCGGAGCGGCCCAGCGGGACTCACCTCCAGGAACACGGCCCAGGGCATGACCAGCGAGGCCACCAGCAGGTCTGCCACGGCCAGGCTGACCACAAGGTAGTTGGTGGTGGTCTGCAGGGAGCGCTCCCTCAGCACGGCCAGGCACACCAGCACGTTGCCAAAGACGATGGCCAGGATGAGGAGGGAGAGCAGCACGGCGTAGTAGTTGCGTTCCTCGCCCTCCTCCCGAGCGCTCCCGTTGACCGCCTCGCCCCCCAGGGGCTCCGAGTCATTCCAGAGCCTCTCTGCGCTGCTAAACGTCGCCATGGCGACGTCCCGGTGACATGGGAGAGGGGACGGATGAGAGACCTGGCGGGAGGGGAGGAGAGAGAGAGGGATGCTTATCGTCATGGAAACGACCCTTCGTAAGCAGCGGTGGTGGAACGCTTCAACCCATTACCCTCCCAAATAGTGCATAGATCACTAATGTAGGCTCATTAAACTAGTAATAAAACATAAAATGAAAAGATGAACAGGTTTAATTGCACCCGTGCTGCACACACACACGCACGCACGCACGCACGCACGCACGCACGCACGCACGCACACACACACACACACACACACAGACATTCAGACATACAATACATCTCATATCTCAGGGAGGGATGAATATCAGTGAGAAGCTGGTGGCACTAGTATAATTTCCTAACATTATTGTTTGAGTGGCAGGTCGGAGGGCCGTCTTTCCCGCACGCACGCACACACGCACACAGACACACACACGTAAATACTGGCCTCTCCTGGCACGGGCTGTGAAATTGGTTGTCAAATTAAACGAGTGAACGAGTTGTGTTATAATATTGTTTGCGCAACGTGTCTTCATATGGATGCCACAAGAGCTGCTGCTCTAAGAACACTGCCTAAGATTAGCTCAGCTTTCAACAGCACACATCACTGTCTTAGGGTTATTCCTGTAAGCTCCACCAATGTATACACTTACTGTAAAGAGCCATTGAGAAGGAAGATACAGAGTGGAGCTGTAACAGTAATGCCAGGCTGGCTTCGTGCCATCGTGCGGGTGAGGTTAGCTCATCGGAGAGATAGAGTTTCTGCTGCCACCTCTCTGGCCTTGCTCCCAGCTTCCCTTCCTTCCTTCCTTCCTTCCT
>JAODUK010021656.1:7609-25323 GCA_027564635.1 Typhlichthys eigenmanni
ATAATGTAACACAGCTGACAGACCCCCCCCCCCTTTCCTCCCTTCAAGGCCATTGGGCTCCCCCACGCTATGATAGTGTTTAGTGTTGTGTGGTGCGTGCGGACTGCACCGATTTGTTTCGCTGAATAGCTGACATCACCCTAGCAGCATATCTGATGCTGTCTATTCAGTCAGGCAATGGGTCATATTTTAAAATGAACTACATTACAAAACACAATTACATTTGTAGAAGCAATTCTCTTTTTTAAATATTTTCCTTAAAATGTTTTCTTTATTTAATAAAAAGTGTACATTTTGTAGCTATACGATATGCGACGGTTAATTTAATTATTAATAATTTAACAATTAACACTAGAACCACTGAGTCTTTCTATAGAGCTGCATCGAAACACAACATAAGCATTTGTTCTCAATCACAGATTAACTCACTTCCGTCACTCACAAACACGTCGTTTGGAACGCAATGAGTCTATTGCCTTCAGATGGCTTTAAAACACGTGTATGTGTGGGTGCACATGTGTATGTGTAGGCACGTGTAGAGCAAGTACACACACAGTGTGTGGCTCACACCTGACGGCGAGGATGTGCATGGGCTGGGACCTCCGCAGGCTAGCTCGGGGGGATTCTGCGGAGCAGGAAGGGGACGAAGGCTCTGGAGAGGCGTGACTGGGCGTGTGCGAGTGGTGGCCCTGCCGCGGCTGGCTGTGATGAGTGTATTGGTGGTGGTGGTGTGGAAGGAGGCTGTGTTGCTGGGAGGTGGATGAGGTCTGCCCGTTGTGTAGGAGTGGCGTGGACTCCTGCTGCTGGCTGCTGCACGTGGAGTACAGGCTCTCCAGCGAGGAGTTCATGTCATTGACCAAGGCCTCCAAGTCCACATCATCCTCTAGAGGGAGAGAGAGAGAGAGAGGAACGATAATGGTTTGGTACGGCAAACAGAAGGGGTCAGGAGGTATGACATCATGTACCTTTGCTGCACAAACACATGAACACCATTGAAGATCTGATTGATTACTGCAGCCTGTATTATCCAGTGATGCAACACAAATCCCAGGTAAAAAAAAAAAGAAAAAAAAAAAGCGGAACGTCTAATTAAGTAAACTAACATTTAAAACACAATTAAATAAAATGACCATGATAAGTAACAGCATAGTATATGTGTGTCGTCTTTCATAAGGAGCAGAGGGGGTTTACTGTAATCGAATGTTGATGTGGATGAAATGAAGACAACCGCAAAGCAAAATATACTGGAGCTGAAAGTTGAAATTACAGGAAGTAAAATTAAATGTAAATGTAAAAAAGAAAAGTCCCATGAGGATACAGTTAATCTATTGCAGTGGTCTAGTGATAACAGATAAAGAAGGAAAATCCACAGGTCTTATCTGGACATTCCCCATACATTTTAGTTTATATTTTCATATTAATGTGGCTGGAATTTGAACCTTTGACCTTTCCATAAATGTAACTACACCATATTAGTGCCAATAGCGCACGTAAGTGCACGCCCGTACATGCATGCACACACACACACACACACAACCGACATTGGTAACCAGTTCGGCTGGATTGCTGAATCAGCAATACTGTCTTGACTGTGTGCATTGTGCTGCACGGTGAGCAACATCTCCAGGGATAACAGAGACAAGTAAAAACATGCCCTTAAACTCTTTTCAACTCCTAGCAATGAGCGCAGGCATTACACTGTACGCACGTATGTTCCCTTAAAAAAATACTCTCTCCGCATTTGAATAAATGAGGTCAATTCAACTGCATAGATTATCAGGTTTTAAGTACAGAACGGAAGGCCACTTCCGATTGACTCGCATTGTGAAAGTGAAATTACAATGTTTTGCTCTCTTGGTGAAGGGACATCTTTTGATGGCTCACTGCACTACAGTACTGAATGTAAACACTAGGGGGAGACAAGCCCTACATTGATGGAAGGCATGATACAATTATGACTTTACTCTAGATGGGTAAATACATAATGAAATTTAGATAGCTTGAGAATGAGATTTTGATATTACTGGGGAGATGAGAGCAGGCGCACCAGAGAGAAGGAGAATGTCAGCCTGTATTAACACCTTTCCTCTTTATAGCCAATTCTAGAAGGTCACAACAGTTCCCTTCAAATGTAGGCTTTTCCCTATGAGAACACACACAACTACACTCACACAGAACCTAAAAGTGGCGGCGTTCCCAGAAATCCTGAAACTACACCACCACGTGGACAGAGCTACCTGCTAAACGCAGCATTTAAACCTACGGCTTGGTTGCAGTTTTACATAAGAAACTAAAAAAGAAACTTTTCGGATAGCTGCATCACAGGTGCTTGTTAATCACACGTGGTTAATCTGTCGATACAAATAGAAACAGGTCAGCTGGACCGGCTACTTCTAGATCTTGCCAAGACAGCTAAAGAGCTATACCACAGGACACAAGGTGCGTACGTAGCTCAGTGCGGCAGTCTGGTATTGACTACAGATGTGATATTGGCATTTGGGAATAATTATAAACTAATAGGAGACAACTCTGACATCCAGGTGAGAAGAAAGAGCTTGCCTAGTATTACTGATCTGAAATGGCCTCGAGAGGGTAATGTCTCCTTAAATTGTTTGCATGTCAGTCAGATATTTATATGCATGCGTCACATGGGCACATGATCATACACAAATAAGTGTCACAATCCAGCAAGCAGTGGCATCATGTCACCAAAGCGGATACTGAGCGTGCTTGTGCGCACGCACGCACGCACGGACACACACACACTCAGTGTGGTGTTTAGAAAACAAAAATCACACCAGCAAGATGTCGTTGACAAGCACATAAGGGGGCATAAACACCTTTATGTGTGCCTATGGCTCCAGAAAGCCAGTCTCTAACAGTATTAAATCCATTAATAAGTTCCTCTTAAAGCATTACTAAGATACAGTTTAAAGCCATACTTTGGGGGACTTCTGATGAAAGAGCCTAAACTCTTATTTAACAATACTGTAGTTGATAGTAAGGACTAGCTAATAGGACTTTGTTTAGTGTTTAGTCGGCATTATATACATGTATCCATTACATTATAGGCTATTGTACTCTCTCCCCACACATAGCCAATGATTCATATATTGTGTTTCAAGTACTGCACTACTAGACTATTAAAACAGTCTTGAGCCAATTTGCAAAAAACACAGTACACACGTGCTTTACCAACGTAAAAAACATTTTAGTGCACGTGCATGCACACACGGATGGATACTCCTAAACAACATGCACAAGTCTGAAAAATCTAATGAAAGGGTCATCTCTTCCTAAATAATGTTAGCTAAATAATACTACTTGTTTTCCCACACTAAAAATCTATATTAATGTATTTTATAATAGATCTTCTAATAGAAGCTGGGGCGGACACGAAACACATCAGAAATGGCAGTGAATTGATTAAGTATGGTGCCACAATCCAATCAGTGAAGTCACTTTGGATTAAAATGTATTAATTTAGAATAGCAAATGTACGGGAGTTCACAGAACGTTCATGTCACCCTACAGTAAAGTATAAGTTGGTAAAAAAAAAACGTGTGCTTTGTTTTGTAATAAAAACGTCTTTTCAATATATCTTAATCTAAATCAAGATTATGATATAGTCACTGTGAGACAAAAATCTGGTTCTCGCACTGACAATCGCATTTCAGATAAAGCCGTCATTGGCCTGCATGTGTGTATGTGGGTGTCTGTCTCCTTTCATAAAGGCGTAACAGGAATAACTATGTGGGAGCTTCATTCTCAGCCCCAACTTCAACCTCTCCACAGCCAGTCTCGCAGATTACTGCACTGAATTGCTACCATTGATGGGATTTGTTGCCTAGCAGCTATGTAACCCTTTTTAGCCCCTGTTGGCGATGGCCACATCTGTCTGCATGTGTGCCCAACCTGCCAGAGGGCACACATGCAGACATGCAAGTGTCCCATTGAGCTGGTATTATTTATTTTTATTTATTTTTAATTGTATTTCTTTTTTGGTTCTGCGTGGCCCTCTAAGACCACTGAGCACGTTCCACAGCACTTATGGCCCGTGAAACCAATCCAAACTATTGCACGTTCAAAAATACTACCAATGTTTTCCATTACTTTGCAACTTTGAAAACACTCCTGCTATGTGGGCTGGAAATATTCCTGGCCTGGGTCAGAAGTGTGGATATAACACACTGGCACAGTGTACGTCTGACACATGGTCTGTCAGAGACTGCGCACGTGCGCTCACATATGTCACGCCACTGCCCGTTTAATAAGACAATGTGGCGTGTTTCGCATTCCTCTTCTCATTGAGCCGTGGCTCAGTAGGTCCCACCGCTATTAACAAGTACACCATCTGAAGCTTAGATGTCAAATTCACATTATCATGCCTATATGTGGTTTGTAGATTTCATTGTGAGGGTGTATGTCTTCTGGTGGTTTCACCAGGTAGTGAAATATTTGTTTACAAGACCCATGATAAGCTGTTCAAAGTAGGCCAACAGTATGGGTCATGTAACAACAAAAGATCTACTGTTCTCTCCACCACAAACCTAATAGGTTTTATGACTATTCTATAGTTATAGGACTTTAATAGCACTGCAACTGCTGTGTTTGCCATAAGAATTAGTGAGTGGATTATATTAAAATGTGTTTAATAATTTCAACAAGGATTAGACTATTGCCCCACTGGTTCACACCCTACTCAATCAATCAATCTCTCATATATACTGTGTGTGTGTGTGTATGTATATGTGTATATATACTGTGTGTGTGTGTGTGTATATATATATATATATATATATATATATATATATATATATATAAAAAACTAATCTATTCAATAAAGCACAATGTAATGCAATTCAACTTTTATAGGCTGTTGGTCCGTGTAACCCTTATCAGTCCAATTTTAACTTTTCTTTCCTATTTATTTGTTTTTAGTCAGAAGACTGAAAATATGGAGGAAAATTTTAGAAAAACTGATGCAATATTTAGGGCTGGGCATTGCTACTAATTTCTTGAATCGATTTGATTCCGATTCACAGGTTTCAATTTTGATCCAATGTTGATTCAGTTAGGGATATTTCAGGTACAATACCAATTTTGCGTCACGAACATAATGCTTGCAGCGTACATTTGTGCAATAGATGTGCCATAAGCCCCATATAAAATAAATGAAGTATCTGTTTTGCAATTATTCTATGACTCTATAGTATCTTACCTGCTATGTGGCGTATTATAATTAATGTCCTTGTATTCCAATTCAAATATTTTTGAGAAGGAATACAGGGCCATAAAAATAAAATCTTCATTTGGATTTCGGCAGACATACACACTTTGGCACGACACCGCTCAACACTTTTGTCTAACAAACATCTGAAACATATATGGTAAACTAAAAGCTGCTGTGACAGGATGCAATACTAACAAGGTATGGAACTGAATATGTAGTTTCATATCGAAGCATTTAGACAACATTTATGGTAAATCCAGGCAGTCAGAAACCGAGCGTGAACTACATCAACCAGAGGGAAACACATCCGACTTGAGCAATGTGCCTTACGTGACCCGGACGAGCTAAAAACATAAAAAATATTTCACCATGTCAGATTATTTCTGCACGCTATGCCAACCAGCATTTTTTAGGCATTCTGACGATGGAGTTGCAAGAAAATAAACGTGTTATTTGGCAAGTTATTTACTAGTGCACCATATTTCTGTAGGCTGAAATGTGAATTCTTTTCGAAACATTATGAGTCTATGATACGAGTTCATTTTAATACAAGAGACGGCATTTCTTTACAGTGTTTGGGTGGCACTAGAATGCATTAATATGTGTATTCTCGTAATCTGGTCTGAATCGTTGTTTTCATCCTCAAAGTAAACTGTAACCTATGCGGCAGTCTTGAATTTTGAAAACTGACATAATCCAACACGCTCATGTTCAACTCAGGGAGAAGCAGACAGACTTTGCACTGGTCCTACAGTCTTAAAGGGGAAAGCATGCAAATCTTGCATCTGCTCTTAAAATATCTATTTTGGGATTTTGTGAATCGATTTAGGATAATTCAAATTAAGATTGATTTTAATTGGAGAATCAATTTTTTGAACCCACCCCTAGCAACATTCGAATTCTCGAATAGTGTTCAGTCTATGATAATGTAGTGTTAGGGGCGCTGACACAGAAAGGCTATGCCCCTCAGTTGTCAGCTCAACCACATTGTCTTTAGGGTTAGGGCTGATTCATAGACTATGCAAGCTACGCTGATGCATCGAACTACGCAAGGATGGTTTGACGCGTACTTGCATAGCAAAATGTGCTGTCCTATTTTCTTGAAATGCAACCGTACCTGCCATTTCATCTGAAAAGACTCAGAGCACCAACTGACATGCGTTCTCTATGTGCTGAAAATACGCGTGTAGCACTTTTGTTTGCGTTCGTATTTGCATAGCTTGCATAGACTATGAACCAGCCCTTAAGGGTGGGCTCTAACCCACCCACCTTACTCACTACACACTACAAAACACATTCATCATGACTTGCAGTAAGTATTCAATAATTGGATCCAGGTGCCATCTTTGATTTTTTTTAATGTTCTATTTTTTTATTAACAAAAAAATTGAAAAACTGCTAACGGCTGGCAAAAATGAAACTTTGCATGTTTTAACACAATTTTCTATTTCCAAATGTTCATTTGTGATTAGTCAATTTAACTGATATGCGGTACGCGTTGATTACAAAAATAAAATAGACAAAAATATTTTAAACAAGGTACTTTAGTTATTGGGGAATCTCCATCCATCCCACCATCTTGAAAAATTAATTCTGCTCCATTTATTTCTCATGCCAGAACCAGGTACTCTCATTCACCCTGAGTGCTCCCAGACTGTCCCCACCCTAACCCCCCATGCTGGGCCAATATTGTGCTTAATTATCATCCGATTGTCCTAGAAGGACACTGTATAGCATAATTAGGTAGACAGCATAATAATAATGGCACTCTGTGTCCACGCAATAATCCTTTGAACTGGTGACATTTTTACCCCGGAAGAGACCCAAATATGTTTGCCATCCTGGTGGGCAATAATAAGAGCTTCTGGCTTCACTCAGAGCATCTGAGGTGAGGCAAAAAGGTAAAGAGGAAAAAAAGGATTTACACAAGCTGCTATTAAATGTAATAGTTTCACTTTTAGATTGTATATTTTTCCATTCTGGATATAAAATGTAAATTAGATTAATTGGATTGTCCGTACAAATGTAATCTGAAGACACAATCTGCTTTATAGATCTGAAAATGTGGAAGAGTGGATAATTAAATCCAAATATGTTCAATGCTGCAACCCAAAAAAAAAGGTTAATCTTAATTACCTTGTGTGGATTTATTAATAATGATATTGAGATATTTACTGGGTCAAGGATTTAACAAACAAAATTTTGATTTGATGCAAAAAATTGCAATCAAACACTGAAGCAACTGGCACATTTAGAATAATTTAATATGAAAACATGAAAACAGGCCCTGGCCACTAACCTTGATGGTTAAGGGAACCCCGATTGGCTGACTGCTGGAAGCTTGGACCAATGATGTCAGCTGCTTGTCTGTCATGGTCAACGTTGTCCTGCTGAGAGAGACAAACCACAATTACTACTTCTCACAATAACAGTACTTAATAGCAAATAGCTAAATAGTACCTCCCTATAGTTTTTTGGTACCACCTAGCAACACTTGTCATAGCTTCACACCATATTTTTTATATGTAAGCTTAACCTTATTCCTCAATATTAATAACATGTTTGCATGTCAAACTTATGGTGTCAGAGTACAAGCTGCAAGCAGAATAGTGTGCAGTGTATGACAGAACATATTGCCATGGATTTGAGTGCCTTTTCCCGCTTTATAATATATGTGACCAACCACACAAACACAGACTTGCACGCTAGAGCTGCTTTGGCATAGCAATAAAAACAGTGGCTTCTGGTTCTGCCTCATTGAAAGCTGTGCCATGCAAGGCATGAAAAGCTGGGTTTGTTTTATGTTGTTTTGTCAATGGCCAGCGTAAAATCTGTGTTAATACACAATATTATACTAGAAGCCTGATTCACTAAGCTGTGAAAATCCATTAGACTTATTTTCCTCAACCAGCTCTGTTCTCTGGCACACAGGTCAAAGGTCAGGGATAAAGACTAATGCTGTGTTTTAGCATATCTTGGAGCTCGGAAGATCCAATTTCCAACATGGAAAAATAATACAATATGCACCCTCATCTCGTAACTGTAACTCCATGTCGGAATCTCGGGCAAGATTTCTCAACATTGAGTTCCGACTTGACGTCGTAGCATCATAGCTGCCTACACAGTCAAATCATTGCAAACATAAAAGTAAATATTTGCACATACAGTAGGTAAACAGAGTTCGTCCCACCCGGGACTCGAACCCCAGTCTGCCGTGCAAAGAACAGATGCTCTACTCGGCAAACCACCACACCTAACGCCATACACTCTATGTGCACATATGCTTGTGCAATGCAGCTGTAGTTGCATGCACTCTTGTAAATTACAAATAATAATTAATACAAATAAGAATACAAATAATTTTGCTTGACAAAACAAATATAGCCCATCACAGTCACAAACATGATCTTGTTACATTGGCAAAGGTCCAATATAATGCAGTAAATTATTTAGTCTAAAGTGGGCATTTCAAAGTGGACTGTCACCCTCCAGGTCTATAATAGTCATAGAAGAAAAAGAGGTGGAGAAACATGCAAATTAGAAAAACGAGTGGTTCTTTTACGTAGAACCTAAATATACAATGCATCCGCAAAGTATTCACAGCGCTTCACTTTTTTCACATTTTGTATTGTTACAGCCTTTTTCCAAAATTGATTAAAATAAATTTTCCCTCAAAATTCTACACACAATAACAGCAAAGTGAAAAAAGTGTGTTTGAAATGTTTACCAAATAAAAATAAATCACATGTACATATATGTATTCACAGCCTTCGCCATGCCACTCTAAATGGAGCTCAGGCACATCCTGTTTCCACTGATCATTCTTGAGATGTTTCTACAACTTGATTGGAGTCTACCTGTAGCAAATTAATTTGATATGATTTGGAAAGGCGCACACACACACACACACACGCACGCAACTATATAAGGTACCACAGTTGACAGTGCATGTCAGCGCACAAACAAAGCCATGAAGCCCAAGGAATTGTCTGTAGACCTCAGCCAGGATTGTATCAAGGCACAAATCTTGTTTCTTAATCATATAATTGATATCTGTCTTTCATTCATCTCTAGTTATAATATGTCTAGCTCTAGTAGCCCTACTGTATATTTAGCGTAAGTTAAAGCGTCGTTTTTTGTAATTATTTAATGGTAAAAAGAACACTTCTTAAATGTGTATACACAAATTTTTTCACTAAAAGGAAACTAATTTTAGATTTAAACTACTTTATTGTTGTGTGTGTGTGTAACCTACAACCCGACTAAACAGCAATTACAAAGTTATGGCTAGGTGGTTTATTTTATGATGTAAGAAATGTTGTTGTTTCGTGTTCTCCCTTACACACAAATAGGCATAGGCTAAATGCATAATGTACTTACTTTAACCAAACCTCTAGCCGCTGACTGTGTCTCTGCTGAGTAGCAGATTACACTTGGCATGAAACACTCTGGCAAGTGGCACCCCCTCTCAAACTCATCCACAGCTATCCAATCCTGTGCTCTGATCTTTGTTTATTTCTAAAGAAGCTACAAATGTAAAATTTTCCCTGCTTTGTCTTATGCTCCTACTTGACCAACTTTATGCTGAGCGATAACGGGGCATTCACAACTTTATCTGGCAGCAGGGTTGCCCAATTTTATTGACAGTATACCGCACAATCACCCGCGCACTGTAAAACAACCCGCCCAAACCAATTTCTGCCCGCAAACTATTTTTACAAATAGCCCAATTGGGCAGGAAACCTCCGCATCTGGCAACACAGTCTTGTGTTGCCAGATAGGGTCAGGGTAGGAGACGGAGGAGTAAGATACTTCGTATGATTGCAAGATACACAATGTCAAGTAGACTTCTGTATAATCGCGTAGCTATGCCGTTATGCTAAATAATCAGGAGTACAAATATATTATTGCAATTGAGTCAAAAGATCCGCTAGTACAAAAAGATCCGGGGCTTAAGCCCCAAATGTCCAGGCCTAATGGCCCATTTATGCTTCTGCGTCAAGGCTATGGAATCAGTTACGGATGGGGCGTAACCCTACGGCATAGGGTAAGGCGTAGGCTGGCGTGCCCTTATCCAGAAATGTAACTACGTGTCCGTCCATCCGTCGATTCGGCGCTGCAGGCAAGCCCATATGCCAGAGAGAGTAGTGCTTTGGAATTAGGAATGTTAATACAAACGCCATATCCATACGTGCACAGACTGTCTCCCTTTGACAATCATGGAATTGTTATTAGATTCGCTGGAAAGAGACATTTTTATGTGTTGCTTGAGCATTATTAACCAAGACCTTGGCGCATGACGAGACAGGGATTTCCCTATGGCATGTCCTTGACAGCGAAAAGCGGTCTATTATAAATGCTATTTTGCGTCGGCACCGATTGTTACCTATGATAGGCTAAATGTTGGTGTAACTAAGAGATTCGATGGAAATAAATATTTGTATATACTTATTTCAAAACGCTTACACTCCATTAGTGTTCAATCTCGAGCCATGGGGGGATTTCTCTGTGGGATTTCCTTGTTTTAGGGCAGCCAAAAGCAGTCTTTTATAAATGTAACTGTGTGTCTGCAGATTGTTTCCTATGATACATGTAACTAAGATTCGCTGGAAATAAATATTTCTATATGCTTATTTCAAAGTTTTTACACTCCGTTAGTGTTCTATCGGGAGCCAAGGTGCGAGTTTCCCTATGGCATTTCCTTGATGTTAATGCAGCGAAAATCTTTTATAATGTGATTTTGTGTGGGCACAGATTCTTGTTCACGAGAGTCGCTCGAAAGAAATATTTTTAGATGTTTATTTCAAAACGTTTACATTCAATTTGTGTTCCAATTTAGGCGCATTTGTCATTCACTGACACCGTAGGCAAGACATAAGTTTGACGCAGAAGCATAAATGAGCTGTGTATAAACATATATAAGAATTAGCTAATGACAGTCAGTGTTTAAAGAGCAGCCCGTCTCTCTGCAGTGCTTACAGACCAAGCTAGTTGAAACCGGATGTGTTGATTAGTCTAACGCTTACCGAACATGTGGATTTTTTTATTTCACAGCGAAACTATTAGTCACAGGGCAAATACGCATACGCAAGGTGAAAATTATAGAATATTGAAATTATGGGAATATCACATTTTCACTACATTTTTTTCACTACATGTGGCCAAAATAGTTAATGATAACGATATTAACGCGATAGCAAAGCAATGTAACACTGTTAGGCCAACACACGTACATCACAGTAGAAGCCACCCCCACCCACCTCACTACTCCACAAAAGTGCTGTGTGAACGCTTATGTGTTCACTTTAGTGGAATGTTGTGACCAGGCTATTGCCATTCACTGGCCTTTTCCCCACTCCAGCCCTGCTCATTCAAGCTTTCGGCCCTAAATCTATAGACTGTGACAGGTACATTCAAACCCAGCATGGGGGCTTTCACCATGGCCTGCATAGGCACTGAGCCCTATGGCTGGAAGAGAAACTATACATATTCAATTCGCTATTTGGAAGTGGAGGAACAAGAGCATCCTGGAAGCTTAG
This sequence comes from Typhlichthys eigenmanni, assembly GCA_027564635.1. Lineage (NCBI taxonomy): Eukaryota > Metazoa > Chordata > Actinopteri > Percopsiformes > Amblyopsidae > Typhlichthys > Typhlichthys eigenmanni. The sequence continues at coordinate 19,382 of JAODUK010021656.1, forward strand.
TGGGACAAAGCTTATATCATTACCAAAGGAAACCCTGAAAGTTTGCATAGGGATCTACACCTATTCCACTATCTCTATTTATTCAGACCAGTTCCTGTTGAATTAACACATAAAAAAGACTGGCGTACTGGCATAATAGTGGGAAAAACTAAACTGCAGCCCTCACGAGAAGAAACATGCCGAGAGATGCTCATGGCCATTACTGTATAAGAATGGAGCTATGCTTGCAACCCATTGGATTATAAATACACTGAACAAAATTATAAACGCGACACTTTTGTTTTTGCCCCCATTCATCATGAGCTGAACTCAAAGATCTAATACTTTCTCCATGTACACAAAAGGCCCATTTCTCTAAAAAATGTTTCACAAATTTGTCTAAATTTGTGTTAGTGAGCACTTCTCCTTTACCAAAATAATCCATCCATCCATCCGAGATAATCCATCCACCTCACAGATGTGGCACATCAAGATGCAGATCAGACAGCATGAGTATTGCACAGGTATATACCTATATACCTTAGGCTGGCCACAATAAAAGGCCACTCGAAAATGTGCAGTTTCATGGTATTGGGGGTTCCGGGGGGGTCCGAAAACCAGTCAGTATCTGGTGTGACCACCATTTGCTTTATGCAGTGCAACACATCTTCGCATAGAGTTGATCAGGTTGTTGATTGTGGCCTGTGGAATGTTGGTCCACTCCTCTTCAATGGCTGTGTGAAGTTGCTTGATATTGGCAGGACCTGGAACACGCTGACGTATACGCCGATACATATACGCCGATCCAGATGCTGGCCATGCAAGAACTAGGATGTTTTCGGCTTCCAATTGTGTACAGATCCTTGCAACATGGGGCCGTGCATTATCATGCTGCAACGTGAGGTGCAAGAACACTTGAAATACATTGAAGATTTGGTAGTTTGGCTTCTGCTTCTGCTCCAAATATTAGTTGAGGATCGGGCAAATATAGCACAATTAATCTTTCATGATTGGATCTCTGAAAATATCCTTTTACCTGATAATTCGGATGGTGCAGGAAATAATCCGGACATCCAGCCACAGCCATGTTTGTTTTCTTAATTTTGGCGTTCTGACCACACAGCTAGGTCACTTTCAATAGGAGATGGAACCGATAGACACCTGAACAGAGAGTAGATACAGATAACAGTAAGTAAACCTGGAAGAAAAATAGAAAACTGAAAAAGAGAGAGAGAGCCTAGAAGGGATTGAAAGCATGAGAAAACAATGGCACAGAGCACATGGCCCACAGTAAACAATAATTGAATGGGACTAGTGCTGTACCAAACGATTCTTTTATTTTTTTGCCGATTCATCTAATGATAATTGTTTCAACAACAAGTTTACTTTCTCTAAAGTTTTACCTTAAGCGTGTTTTTATCAGTACTTTTCGAGTTACTGAAGGGATTCAGTATAAACAGAATTCCCTGTGTGTCCATGTCACTGGACCTTTTGTGAATTTTCTACCACCAGCCAGCAGCTAATATCTTCAGTAATCTGGCGTTCGGCTCCATTACGGGAGAGTGACCTCCTAGCATGGACATCCAGTTCGGCATGAAGCAGCGCTCTGCCCAAAGAGCTACAAAGAAGGCATCCTAACGGCGCTACGATCGTAGGATATCCTGTAATCACGTTTAAGTAATAGCGAAAGCTTCTGGCCAGGGAGTTCTAAACTTATCACCAGCCAAGGGTAAAGATCACCAGTCCCAACGTATCCTCACAGATCTGTGCTCTGTGCTTGGGAAGGGACCTTGTCCCAACAGCCATCACCTGAGTCCATGTTAGCAGTTTTCCCAAAACAGGTAAATAACATTTATGTTTCAATTCCGCTGGTGTGGTATTTATGGTTCACAAAACATCTCTCTATTCCTTATAAACTCTGTTTCTCCTCAGCCTCTTTCTCCCACTCCTCCCTAACCAACTTCAATTAGTTAGCCGCTAGCCCCGTTAGCTCACTTGTAAGATAGGGAACTAATAGTCAGACGTGATCTGTTAATGATGTTTGCCTTATGTTTCCCGCAACTAATGCCAAGTGCACACTACACGATTTCAGCCCGATTTGGACCCGATTTGGTTGTGGCCGACGCATTTTCAGCGTCGGGACTGAACGTGGCTCGTCGGGAGCAACGACAGGCGTCGTTACTCCGTGTAGTGTGACATATTCTAAGATAGGCTACGAGCCGTCTGCGACGCCTCACGACGTCCCGACGAAAAGACTAGCATGTTAGAATTTTTTTTAATTTGTGGGTCTCCAGTAACGGTGCTTGATGTGTGCTCATTTGCCCTTTCATGTTTTATTATTATTGCTATTGTGTGTGTGTAATGTCTATTAACCAATTTCCTTATGCCATTTTCAATAAATACATGATTGTTTTATTATAAACAGTTGTTTCAGTGTGGTTGTATACAGAATACGAGTCCCTAGCTAGTAGAATTAACCCTTCAGTTGATATTGAAATTAATTAATAAATTCAAGAAATTAATAAAATATGATTAATCTATTTTATTGTATGCCATTCCAAGCTGCAGCGGGTCAGTATCTGATGTAGATATTGGCCATTTCCAGCCTGGTGGTGTCCCAGAACTATGAGTTATTCACCAATAACTATTATGAGTAATTAATATTTTAGGGTTAATGTAAGATAAGCTAACGAGCCAATTCGAGGTAAAGATTGTTGCGTCAATGACCAATGTTTCTTAATTAATCGGGAAGGAAATCTTACACAGATTCAAAATTACCACAGAGGGTATTGGAATGCATGCACTGGAAACATTATGGTTTGCTTTTGAAAATAATAAGCGTTTGAGACATAAGAATTGACGAATAAGTGAAGTTAGCGTAGGCTGCAACATACCTTACTGTATATTATGTGAGCTGGTTAGGCTATATGCAAACTTGCTATCTTATAGCTTGTTATGATACCGAATAGCGGATTACGGTTGTGTTTCATTTCAACATAATGTGACAAAAAAAAATATAGGAGGACTAATCTAGTTCCAAGTTATATTGCCAAATGAAAACAAATTGGACAAAATCTACTTTGAGTATTGTTTTGCAAGCATTGAGGTCACGTTTTTTAGATACATTAGGAACAATTCACCATCACAACTTCATTAAGCTTTTACAGGCGTTTTCTAATAGTCGCGTACATCTGGATCTGGTGGAGAGTCAGTCAGGCTTATACATTTGTTTAGATATGGCTATTTGACCTTAGTTATGCTATACTTGCATTTCACAGATAACTTTAACATGACTACCGGTAAGATAGAGGCAATATAGAAAGCGTTTTTAGAAACTACTCTGCGTTACTCGTAAATACAGTTACAGGGCTCGTAACATTTTAGCCGGGCTAGTGGACATTTTGGTCTACTAGCCCAGCTGGCTAGTGCCAAAAATCCTTAAGAGCCAGGTTCTCTGCCTGACTAATGCTCTCAGATCACATTTCGCTGAGATTCTAGTCTAGCATCTCTGGTCGCTTTAGCGTTTCCCACTTGGATGGCGGACCAATCAGCGTCCAGGTGGGTGGCTAAGTGCAATGATGTGGAAGTCAACATTATGTTTCCAAATGGTTATGAGCTACATGAAGCAATACGAGTTTGGTCAGTTTGGTTAAAGGCTGTCAAATCATTTCAGAATTAACCAGATCTACACCCATTAGGAGGCAATGACTGAGAACACTTGCCAATGGATCGTGCCCAGACCCTAATCACAAAGTGAATTTTGGGTCTGGTTATGCCAGGCTAACATTATCCACCAGTTTAAGGATGAAAAAACATGGCTATGTGACTGTAAAATTACATTTCATTCATAAAATAATCCTTGCAGTGACATTAAAAGGTGTTCTACTCTGTGATGACTCCCTCAGAGCAATCGTTGGGTCAAAATAACCACAAACTCGCCGGCGTGAACTTCAGTCTATTTGAACATCTTAAGGTGGGGACCCTATTAACCTCTTGGCACAACTCTTGACACAGACTTGTAAACACTGAACCAGAAATACATTGAATGCTCCTCTCCCAGACCAAATTCAGACCACCCCACCCCCACTACCCTAAAGTTTATTTTCAGCGCAGCAGCTTCAGCTCACTAACTGAGATGGTCTTTTATGCGCCAGTTCACGACCCCGACTGGTATTTCAAAAATATGACCTGCTGTTTTCTGGGTGGCTAATATTAGTTGATGTTTGTGGTAGCGGCTGTGACCGAGCAGCCCTTGGGCCCTTGGGGGCTGTGGCGTGTACGTATGTGTGAACATGCGCGTGCGTGTACATATTTGTGAAGCTAGGACGCTACAAGTGTGTATGTCTATATGGAGTGGTGTGCACTGTGCTTGTGTGTCCATATGGGAACTATTTTCAGGAGCTCTTTGGAAGAGTTCAGTAGGCATTTGCTCTTCTTTCATAAATTACAACATAACATAATACCAATATTCATGCACATTAGCTAATAGCCTAGTCCATTTCATTGCCATATACTGTATGCATATGCATGCAGAATACATAATGCCTTGGTCAGGAAACACAATGTTAGGCTGTACAACAATGGTTGGCTTCCTTACATTTTTCACTAGGAGTAGTGATGAAATAGGTTTCCAGGAACACACAAACAGTCCAAATGTGTTCCCAATAGCTTTAGAATTTCTGATAGAAGTTGCTTATGAACTTGGAACCAACTAGTAAAGTCTCCTCAGATAATATGTGTCTACCACACAGTGTTAGTAAAATCACAAATGTATTAATAAATGACAAGAAGCCATATAAGCAACAAAGGTATATGAATACAACATGCAACTTTTGGATGAATGATGATTGAGAAAAATACAATACAACTTTTTTCTTTTTGATGGTTATTTACATTACTACTTCTAAATTTGAATATCACTGTCAGTAAAACAATTTAAAAAGAAAAAAAGTACCACAAACATTTATTGATGAGGCTTATTTTGAGTAATAATTATATCAAACACTACAAACCATGTGAAAGAAGGGAAAAGGCACAACAATTCCGTGTTGCATTAAATGCCTTATAAAGCCCATATAGGTCTAATCAGCCTGAGTGACACTGACTAACAAATGCATGTGCGCACACACACACACGTATAATCTCTCCCTATGTTATAAGCTCTCAACATAGGGATTGTTTGATTCCTTCCACATGAACAGTGTAGTACAGCCTAGGATCTCTGACCCTACCAGTGCAATTATCAGGCCAACACTGACCCTTTACAAAGGGGTAAGTGACCGCACCTAGATCAATTATGTGAAGTCTGCTCAATCTTGCGTGCAATGCAAGCATCGGTGAGACATCATTCATGTCTCACCAAAGGCCAATCACAGCCCACAGACCCATACATGCATGTGCTGAAAATGTTCCTGTGAGGGGTTAACCGGCCTTGCTTTTAAAGTGGTTGTAATTTTGTCTACAAGGGCATTGTTGGACTTTCCATTTAGCTTGGACTGACACACTGAGCAATAATAAAATACACTTATTCAATTGCAGACCTCATTTGTCCACTCAAGAATAATTTCATAATTTACAATTTTTAAGAAAAAGGGAATGGCACCACTAGCTTTACATCTTCAGACCATGTTTCAAATAAACAGCTCATATTATATCCTTCCTTATAACATAGTTACAAGTATAAGTTTACAACAAAGCCTACTGGATTAAGTCAATGTATGTATACATATCTTAGTTAAAGCCAGGAGTGTTCGCTTGGTCACTGAAGAGGCTACTCATGTGACCAGTGCATACACCACAAAGGGTCCAGCTTTATGTTTACTGGTCGAGGATTCAGTATTGGAGGTTCTGGGAGGTGTGTCGTGGATTGGGTTATTTAGTGCTTCCGTGGTGTCGTCTCCGGGGTTCCGCTAATGGTGGCGGCATGGTGGTGCATGGTTGGTGGGCTGGATTATGGGTGGGTG